>VDFB02077571.1:0-10530 GCA_007258455.2 Sequoia sempervirens
AAATTAATACTAATCACCTCTCTTTGTCATAAATTAATTCTAAAATAACACTTATTAAACATATATTTAAACTAACAAATTTTCAATTACTTTGAAATGTGAACTAACTCTAATTACTAAGATACTTTTTGCAAAATAAATGAATTAAGACTACAATAATTATTTAGAATAAATACTAATTACTTTTATAAAATATTTATTATTTTTAAAAATCAACTTTAAAATTAATAGTAATTACTTTTAAATCAAATTTAAATTAATATTAATAAATTAATCATTTAGAAATAATTCACCTTCTATTTACAACTTATATTAATTACTATATATTAGTTTGTGAAATAAAACATGTTAACTAATTAATAATTAATAAGGAAATAAATAACTTTATTATATTAATTAAATAAATAGTCTAAATTTAAAGATTTTTTTCTTCTCATTTATATTAAAAAAAATGTTTAGTTTTAGCCAAGTTTAAATTTTTATATCCAATTTAAATGTTCATATTAAATATTTTAATATATATATAAATATATAATAAATTTAAATATTTGTAAAGACAAATATATATATTTTATATTATATTATAATTTAAAAAAATAAATAAATATTAATTAATAATAAAATTAAAATTTTATTAATTTTTTTAAAGTAACAAGGCCATTGGCCTCTCCATGGATTTATGCACGCTGTAAATATATATTTTTTCACGACGCAGAAACAAATGTCTAATTACTTAGGTATAAATTTGAATTTTAAAATTCGTCCCTATTTTGCAAGACTCCCGGTCAGTTTGAATGTATGAAATTATAAAAGTTAATTTATTTTTTTTATTAGGTAATTGATATAATTTAGTTTAATATATATTTTCATTTTTAAAAAATATGTTTTTAAAAGATGAAAAGTTAAATTATTTTTCATATTTATATTTTGAATTATATATATTTTTTAACTTTTAAAAAATTATTTATAAAAATATATATTTTTAATTAAAAAGAGTTTAAAAAGTGAAAATTGGAATTATTTTTATTATTTGTTTTATAAAATTCATTTTACTTATTTTATATATATTAGATATATTTTTTTAACTTAAAAAATTATTTATAAAAATTTCTATTTTTTTAGTTAGAAAGATGTTAAAAGTGAAAATTTAAATTATTTTTAATATTTATATTTCATAAAGTTCATATATTGAATGGTTTATTTATTTTATAATTTGAAAAAATATAAAAAATTAAATTAGAATAAATTATTTTTATTATTTATTTTATAAAATTAATTTTACTTATTTTATATATAAATGTCTATTTTTTTTTTAATTAGAAAGATATTAAAAGTGAAAATTTAAATTATTTTTAATATTTATATTTTATAAAGTTCATATATTGAATGGTTTTACTTATTTTATAATTTGAAAAACTATAAATAAAAAATTAAATTAGAAAAATAATTAAAAATATGTTTAATTTTTTTTAATTATTTTTAATATTCATATTTTATAAAGTTCATATATTAAATGGCTTTACTTGTTTTATAATTTGAAAAAATATAAAAAATTAGATTATAAAAATAATTTAAAAAGCGTTTAATATTTTTAGATTTTTTTAAATTATGAATTAATTTTTTAAATATTTTATTTTGAAATATGCTTTTAGTTTTTTCAATTTAATTTATTTATAAATTTTCCTACATTTTTATAATAATTGTTTAATATTCATATTTTTTAAAGTTCATATATTAAATGGTTTTACTTATTTTATAATTTGAAAAAATATAAAAAATTAAATTAGAAAAATAATTAAAAATGTGTAACATTTTTAGATTTTTTTAAATTATGAATTAATTTTAAATTTGTATTTCTGAAATATGATTTTAATTTTTGATTTTAATGCATTTATAAATTCCATGTTATTTTATATACCAACTGTTTATCTTGGCAATAATAGGCTTAAACCCTTTGATCTTTACCTTACCATTGATTTAGTTAATATTGCTTCTTAAAACTAGTTCCACTTATAAACAATTTAAATAGATTTTAATTTTTTAAATTTAATTTATTTAAAAATTTATGTTTACTTTTTAATAATTATTTATTTGTTAATATTAAGTTTAAACTTTGATTTTAATTGTAAATATTTTATTTGAAGTATGATTTTGATATTTAAATTTAATTTATTTAAAATTTGTCAATTTTATAATAATTTTTTTCTTAATATAATAAGTTTATTTTTACTCTTTATGTAATTTTTTATTAACTTGATAAGTTTATTATTTTTAATAATATTTAGATTTTGAATTCACATGTATTTTATTCTATTTTAACTATTTTTTTAGAATGAGGAATTGGGTAGCACGACGCCAGTGCGCCTGGTAAACTTTTTAACGTGACCAGTGACGTTGGCGCGGCATGCCCTCCGGTACCACGGGGGTGGGGTGGGGGAGACTAGACCTCGTGGGAAAGATTTAGCCAACCGAGCTAGGGCCACAACCCCATTCTATTTTAACTTTTAATTTAGATTTAATTTTTAAATTTCTTTAAGTTTTAATAATTACAAATAATTATTAAAATAAAATAAATCTAAAATCTAAAAATCTAAATTAAAAATTAGGGAGTGAG
Source organism: Sequoia sempervirens (assembly GCA_007258455.2). Lineage (NCBI taxonomy): Eukaryota > Viridiplantae > Streptophyta > Pinopsida > Cupressales > Cupressaceae > Sequoia > Sequoia sempervirens. Next base: position 2,615 of record VDFB02077571.1, read on the forward strand.
AAACTAACTTTTGATTACATATAGTCACATAGAAAGAGTGAGATAGAGAGATAAAGAGATGTAGGAGACAAATATATATAGAGTTAGAGAGAGATAAAAAGGGAGAGGGGGAGATAAATAAGGATATCAAAAGAGAGTAAATTGCATAAAAATATACTTTGATTTTACTTATCAATATTTTATTTCAATTATGATTTTAATATTTTAAATTTAATTTATTTAAAAATTTGCTTTCAATTTTATAATTTTTTTAATATATATTGAGTTTATTTTTACTTTTTTTATTTAATTATTTATTAAATCAATAATTTTATTATTTTTTTAAAATATTATTTTTATTAATATTTAGATTTTGATATATTTTGACTTTGCATTTACTTTATTCCATTTATATTTAAGTTTAAAATTTATTTTAATTATTTATGTCTTTTTATTCAATTACAAATAATAATTAAAATTTATTAGCATTAATTTAATTTATAATTATTTATTTTATTAAACTTTTAATTATTGTAGAATAATTATATATTTTTATTTTAATTTATATAATAAAATAAATCTAAAATCTAAAATCTAAATTAAAAGCTAGAGAAAGAGAAAGTCAAAAACTAACTTTTGATCAAATATAGTCACATAGAAAGAGAGAGATAAAGAGAAATAAGAGACAAATATATATAGAGAGCTCTATATGGAGAGATAAAGAGGGAGAGGAGGACATAAATAGGGATATCAAGAGAGAGAGGTAGGGTAGAAAGATAGAGATGGATATATATATATGGAGATAGAGATGTAGAGATAAACATATTGATAGAGAGAGAAAGAGAAAATGATATTTATATCTCCATTTTCCTCTCTATCTCTATGTTTCTCATTATTTCTCAATTTATCTCTCTCTCCTATATCTTTCTATCTTTGTCTACCCTTATCTCTATTTATACATAACTATCTATGTCTTTATCTCTCTCTTTCACTCATATACAAAAACACTCCCTATTCCCCTTCTCTATCTCTCTCCCTCTCTCCCTTTCTCTGACTCTTGACCCCTCTATCCCTATCTCTCCATCTCTCCCTCCCCCTCTCTATCTGTATCGCATTATCTCTACCTCTCTTTTGTTCACTCCATCTCTACCACTCTATATCTCTATCTCTCTATTTTTTTATATCTCACTCCTCTCTATCTATTTCTATCCCTATATTTTTGCCTCTATCTCTCTATCTCTCTCCCTAGATCCCTCTCTATCTCACTATATCTCCCTCTATCTATATTACTCCCTCTCTCCTCTCTATCTATTGAGCTATCTCTTCCTCTCTCCCCCATATACCTCTCTCCATATCCATATCTTTCTCTACCTCTATCTCCCTATCTCTTTCCCTATCCCTCTCTATCTCTCTATATCATCCTTTATCTATATCTATCCCTCTCCCTTTCCCTCTCTCTATATATTGATCTATCTCTCCCCCTCTCCCTCTCAACCCATCTCTCTCCCTTTCTCTTCCTCCCTCTCCTCACTCCTTTCCCTACCTCCCATCTTATCTATTTTTCTCCCTCTTTCCTCCTCTCCTGCCTCTAGGAGGTCTCACTCTCTTCTCTTTCCTAGAGCTTCCTATATTTATATCTATTTTCCTCTTTATCTCTATCTCTCCATATTTCTTCTTTCATCTCTCCCTCTATCTCTATCTCATCTCTCCATCTCTCTACCCTTATATCTCTTCCTCTCTCTACTTCTCTTTGTTGCAAGTATGAAGGGGTTGTTATTGATGTCAATAGGTTGGTGTTGTCATTGATTTCAACTATGTGTTGAGGAAGGTTGGTGCATGATGAAGATGTTAAGGGTATTGAGAAAATTGTGAAAAAGAGGAAAACAAGTTGTTGCAGGTTGTGCATGTATAGTTGAGATATTAAGGAAGTGTTGTGAGTACATGAAGCTATCTTTGTGTTGTATTATTTGGAGATATGTTGGAATAGTGTAATGTGCTAAGATGATGTCTCTGGTACTTTGTTTCCAAGTGCTTTTGAGAAAATTTGATAAACAGAGAAAATAGTATTGTACAAGTGTTCAAAACATGCTCTGGATTGTGCTTCATGTTTCTTCTGTGTACATGTTATGCCTATACAAATCTAATATGTTGTTCAAGGTTATCAGTATTTGAGTACTGATTGGTCTACAATCCTCCATGCTAAACTTCTTGAGCATTTCTTTTGCATACTTGGTTTGAGATATAATATCCCTTTTTCTCACTATGCTATTTGTAAACCAAGGAAAAATATGAGTTCTCCTAGCATGGACATTTCAAACTCATCTTGCATGTGTGTAGAAAATATTTTGTACAATACATCATTGCTACCACCAGCTATGATATCATCCACATATACTACAACAATGATCATATTCTAACCTTCATATTTAAGATATAAATTGCTATCAGTACAACCCTTCTTGAATCCTTGTTGTTGTAGATACTAATCAAACCTTGAATACCATGCCCTTGGGGCTTTCTTTAGACCATATAATTCCTTCCTTAATCTGTAAACACAATATTCTTCTTCTAAAAGCTGAAAAACCTTCTGATTGTTCAATGTAGACTTCCTATTTGAGGATTTCTTTCAAAAATGTTAATTTGATATCCATTTTCAATATACCTTGAATCCCTTGTAAACTTAAAAAGAAAGAAACATTCTAATGGATGCTAACCTTGCAATTGGTGCAAATATTTCTTCAAAGTCAATTCCTTCAACTTGTGCATACCCTTTGCATACTAACCTTGCTTTATTCCTGAAAACAACTCCATCTTCATTTAGTTTAATTTTTAACACCCAATTGGTGTCAATTACGTTTTTGCTTGATGCTCTAGGTTCTAACTCCCATGTCTTGTTCTTTTCAATCTAGTTGAGTTCCTCTTACATGGATTTTAGCCAATTCTCATCCTTGCTAGCTTCATGAAAATATTTTGGTTCAATCTGAGATAGAAGTGTAAAGTTGACTTGTTCCTTGTCTTTTGCAAGTTTTCTTTTAGTTTGAACACCTTACTTTTTGTCACCAATTATTTGATCTCCAGGATGATCCTTTTGGACATATTTTATAGGAGCTCATTCAACCACTTGTTCATTATCTTCTTTCTTTTCTTCATCAACTACTACACCTATATCATCATCTTATGATTCAATCTCAAGGTTATTTCTGTTAAACTTAGCTTGATTTTCATTCTCATCAACCTTGATGTTTATGCTTTCCACTATCTTTTGCAATCTCTTATTGTAACACTTGTAAGCTTTGCTTTGGTTAGAATATCCTAAGAATATCCTTTCATCGCATGTTGAATCAAAGCTTCCCAAGTCATCATCTTTACGCTTAATGTAGCATTTTCTACAACACACTTTGAAATGCTTGATGGATGCAGGCCTTCCAAACCATAGTTCATATGGATTCTTGTCACTGTTCGGTCTTAGATGACCAATGTTCTAAATATACATTATTATATATACTACTTCCTTCAAAAGAGTATCTACCACATTTTCCTTAGTTAACATTGTTGCAGCCATATCTTTCACAATTTTGTTTCTTTGTTCCACCACTCCATTCTACTCTGGAGTTCTTGGGGAAGAATACTATCACTGAATTCCATTATCTTCACAATACTCTTTGAATTCACTTGATGTGGATTCTCCACCTCTATCTGATCTTAGACATTTAATTCTTCTCCCACCCTCATTATCTACCAGCATTTTGAAAACCTTAAAATTCTCAAATGCTTTAGTCTTCTCCTTTAGAAACGCCACCCAAGACACTTTGGGTATAATCATCAATTAGCTCAGCATTAATTATCTCTCACCAAGTGGTCCTCTTGTCCTTGTCAAACCACATAGATCGGTATGAATTATCTCCAAGGGTTTTGTAGTTGAATAATCTTTTGTAGGAAACTTAAACCTTGTTTGCTTCCCTTGCTAGCATCCTTGGTAGATTGTATTTTCAGGCTTTACTATCTTAGGCATATTTATAACCAATCCTTTTGAGCTTATCTTTACCAAATTTTCAAAGTTTACATGACCCAGCCTTCTATGCCAAAACCAACTCTCATCTTTTTGAATAATTGCACATGTTTGACCTTTTACATCACTAAGATTATATAGATTATTGTCAGTCCTTACTCCTTGAGAAAATGTTTTACCATTCTTTCTTATCTTGTAGACATCATAATTAAATACAAATTTGTACTTGTTGTCACACATCTGAATAAGACTAAGAAGATTATGTTTTAGACCTTAAACATAGAGCACATCTTTAGTCTTATTCATCCCATATATCCTTAGAATTCCTTTACCACAAATCTTGATAGTAGTATTATCACCTAAGCTTACTGATCCTCCTTTTCTCATTTTGAGTTCAATGAACTTACTTTTATCTCCAGTCATATGTTTGGAGCAGCCACTATCAATTACCCACAAATCTTGTTCCTTTGCATGGAATGTGTTTTGGGAAATAATAGATTGAATAGAATTCTTCTCTTTCTCCTTCCACATCTTCTTAGATTTTTTTTCAACTTTATCTTCCTTTTTCTCAAAGACCTCAACTTCCTTTTCAACTTTGGAAGATGTATTTTTCTTCTTCTCATACTAAGCACTTGGTCCTAAAAAAATTTCTTTATAATTTCTAGCTATATGACCAAAATTGTTGCAATTGAAAAAAACTACATTCATGTCAACCAAAGGAGAAAATGAATTTTTACTTACAAAATTTGTATTCCTCCTTGGAATGACTTTACAATCTCTAGCCCTGTGGCCAAAATTGTTACAATTATAGCAATACTCATTAAAGTATGATGAGTACCTAGTCATGGCATTCTCTTCAGCTGGATGAGGTGATCTTCTTTGTCTATGCCTCCTTGGATATTGTACTCTTGTGAATCCATCATTGTCTATCCTTTTTGTATTTTGCTTCTTCTTTTTCTTATCAAGGACTGTTCTAATGTCTTTCTTGTCTTCATCTTGTTCCTTATCTTTATTAGATTTCTCAACCATAGTTGGTTTATTTCCATCTTTAGAGGCTTTCCCTTTGTCATATTTTCACCACTAAGAACTTATTTTTCTTCTACTCTAAATCTTTCATAGATTTTTGCAGAGGCATCAAAAAATGAACTCTTTCCTTTTTCAGGTCCTAAGCCTGATTTCTCCTTATTAGCTAGCTTTTGCATACCTAACAATTCATCTAGAATGTTTGAACTACCTTATAGTTTCATACCCTTACTGATATGCTCATTAGCTTTCCCTAGCTCTTTTCTTAAGGAAACTATTTCTGCCTCAATCTCCAAGCATCTATCCACTTTATATTCTAGTTTATACTTCATTACTTCTTCACCTCTCTTAGTTTCTCCAACTTGAAGTCTCAGATTTACCACCAACTGATTTGATTCCTCAAGTTCTTGAGTTAATTTTTCAGTCTCCTTTTGTGCATTCCTTTTTAATTTATTTCTTTTCCTCTTAAGATCATCATATTTATCTCTTAACTCATCAATATCTTCAATATCACTAATCAATTCTCCCTCAAGATCAACAACTGCTTCCTCTTCTTCTTCATGTGAGTCCTTTTCTTGTGCTTCCTTCTAATCCTTAATTTATTTTTCCATTAAGAGGAATAATTTTCTGACTTCTTTCATTACAAGATTACAACCTTGATCATCATTTGAACTATCACTAGCATCTGATGCATTACTTTCTTCATGAATGTATAGGTTCTTCTTTTTCTTTCCAAAATTCTTCCCTTTAGGATAAAAATATTTCTTCTTTTTGATATCTCCTTCTTGCTTGGAGTTATCCTCTTTATCATATGGACACTTAGAAGCAAAGTGACCTATTCTACCCCAATCAAAACACTTAAAGGGAAACTTACCTTTATATTTTTTGGATCCTCTCCTTAATCTCCTTATGAAGTTTTCTTCTTCCTCATCAGTTTCTTCATGATCTGATGCAATAACAGTAGCCTTTTCTTTCCTATCAACTTCATCCTTTTCTTTCTTAGCAACATTAAATGCAGCTTCTCTCCTAGAAGACTCGACATCTAGAATTCTCATCTCATATGTTGTAAATATGCAATGTCACTCATTAAGAGTGAGTTTATCAACTTCTCTTCTTTTCTCAATAGACAAAATCTTGGAATCATATTTAGCTGTAATATCCAGTGTAGGAGCACCTTGAAATTGACATGATTTCATTTTGATTGAAATTCTATTGTTTCACATTTCCCAAGGGTCATTCAAGTCAATTTAAATGTATTAAATTCCTTAGGAGGTCAATTTTTAAGTTTGGTGTCAAAATTTGAGTAAATGCAGAAGTTGTCCAAAAATTGAAAAAATTGTCAATATGCAAAAAAATGATGTAATAAGGAATATGAAATGTCACTTACAGTTTTAGGAAGTTAGAGGTAGTTGGAAGTTCAAAATTCATGATGTAATTCCTTTAAAAAGGCTTTGGAACCATTTTGCAATTCGTGGGTGATTGTATGAATGGGTTTGATCAATAGAAAACACAGTTTTATGCAATTTTCTTCAAAATTTCTTTGTTTCTTGGATGAGTACGAAATTGTATAGGCTGGGAATGGTTTAATTTCTATTTTAAGTGGTAAAGGACTAAAACACCTCACATTTTATTTTTGTATCATGTAAATTAGTTTAGATTTGTGCAAGATTTTTGAAATTTGGTGTTGATAGGTGAGACCCTTTGTTAGGATAAACAGTGACATGAAGAAATTGAGTTTCTCTAATTTTTATACTTAAAATCTCCTAATTTTTGGTAAGAGAAATCCTTGATTGATACACTTTCAAATACTAGAGGTTTGGAGTGTGTAGGTAAAGGAGAAGAATGAGGAAGGATTAAAGATTTGACTATTTTTCTGAGTATAGACCCTAAACAAGGTAAAGCACATGAATATACCCTAGGGTTTGAATGAATGCTTAATGTGAAGAAAATTAAAAGAACTTTTAAGCTTGAATAAGTCTATATTGACATGTTTTGAGTATTGGTTGAAATATTTTTATGGTGGCGTTAATATTTTCAATAAAGCGCTACTAGTGTAAGCATAAATTAGGCCTATCTAAGAATGGTAAAGCCTTAATTCGAATACCTTTCTTCAAAGTAAAAAATACTGAATTTTTGATATGTTTTAGAACCCTTAAATGGGTGTCCAAAGCACATTTCACAGTCTAATTTGGAGGAGTATCCTATAAGATAAATGTTGATAGTCCTTTGTGAATTGTTACAAGCATTAGGAAACCTTGGTAAGGAATTGTCTTTAAATCATGGAATATGAATTCTTGGAATTGGTAAATAGTTGAATCAAGTTGCTTTAGGCCTGACAAGAACATCCCCAATGTTAGATCAAACATATTTGAATTGAATGGTGAATTTGTGACAATCATGATAAATTGATGGAAATATGGAAGGGTAGATTAATGAACTGGTTTGTTTTGTTGAATTTAAGGTCTTGATGGATGGTAAAGAGAATAATGGCCATGCATGGATAAATTTAGTGGGAAAAATATATTTTGTTTTTAGAATAGTCAATGTGATTGGAAAGTACTTTAATGGGGGTTTGTATCATGAACTGAGGATTGAGTTTTTGAGGATTGAGTTTTTGAAGGCCTAGACAGGTCATTCTCATATGGACAAAGATGCTTTAGGGATTTAATGAAATTTGTAACTTTGAATGTATGTTCAAGAGTGTTTGGAACTAAGGAATTGTGAAGTGTAAGTTGATTGAGTAACCCAAGAATGTTTGAATTTGATTAAGGAAATTGAGTTGTGGTTGTTATTTCCTCTGTATTGCATCATAATAGACCTCAAAACTTTTAGCACAATAACATCTTCTTTTACTTCCACACCAAATCCTCTAATAGCGTTCACTATATCATCAACCCTCAAAAGA
>VDFB02077572.1:0-29304 GCA_007258455.2 Sequoia sempervirens
TCCTTTGAAAGCGCCTTAGTGAAAATGTCTGCAATTTGGTCCTTGGTAGGCACACACTCCATTCTAACTTGATGTTTTGCAACTTTCTCTCTCAGGAAGTGATACTGGATTGAAATGTGTTTAGTCCTTGAATACATTACCAAATTCTTGGAAATATTGATTGCACTGGTATTATCACACAATATAAGAATAGGTCCATCATAAACCACCTTCATATCCTTCAAATTTTGTTTCATCCAAAGCACTTGAGTGCAACAAGATGCTACACCAATGTATTCAACTTCTGCTATGGATAAAGATATCGAGGATTGCTTTTTATTGAACCATGAGACCAATATATCTCCCAAAAGAATGCACTTCCACTTGTACTTTTGTGGTCATCCACACAACCTACCCAATCAACATCAGTATAGGAACTCAAAGAGAAATTTTGATCCTTTTTATACCATAGGCCATAATCTAGAGTTCCCTTCAAGTATTTGAAGATTCTTTTCACAACTTTCTCATGACATTGCCTAGGATTAGCTTGAAATTTGGCAACCAAACATACTGCATGCATTATATCTAGTTTGGAAGTAGTTAAGTACAGTAAACCTCCAATCATAGACCTTTAAAGATTTTGATCAACTTCCAAGGACTCATTACACTAGTAGAATTTGACAAATAAATGACTACATGACTAACACTTTTAGTCACAACAACTAAAGATGACTAAATTCTACTCATTTTTTGCAACACAACTCTAAATGACTAAATAAATTACTAATTTGATCATCAGGTTAAAAATGACTAAATAATTAGTCACACAAATAAAAATTAGACAATATGATATTAAAGTGGATAATTAAAAAAATTTGAATTGATGGAGGATTGTATTATAATATAATATAATAATAATAATATATTATATTACAATACAATATATGATAATAATATTTTATAATATAATATGATATTATATAATATTATATTATATTACAATATAATATTATATTATAATATTATATATTATTATATAATATTAGATACTAATATTATAATATATTTAATATTATAATATATTGGGGTATATTATATTGTAATGTTATAGTATATTTATTGTATTATGAGTATGGAATTATATTATATTATGTTATATTATATTATTATATTTATGTTATATTATATTATAATATAATGTTATGTTATATAATATTATATTATATTATATTATAATATTATATTATATTATATTATATTATAAATATAATATTATATTATATTATAATATAAATATAATATTACATAACAATATAATATTATAATATATTTAAAAGCAGGAGATTTAATTTTGAAATCCTCTTAATTAGCAATGAAAATCAAATGCATTTGAAATCAAATTCAAATGAAAAAAAAGTGGGCAAAGGAGATTAAAAAAAAGCGGGCAAAGGAGATTTTTAAAATGACTTAGGGTTTTGAAAAAAAGTGGACAAAGAGCCTTATTTTGAAGATGCGACTTAAAAAGATGTGAAGGCAAAATAGCTCAGCGGCTATATGGCGAAGTAGGGGAAACCAGTAACGGCAGCTACGACGAAGTAGGGGAAATCAGTAGTGGCGCCAAGGACAGCCTGTTTGGAGGAGCCGAAACTAGTAGTGACGGTGAAAGCAGCAAAAAACAACATAAGGTAAAGGCCATAATGCAAAAACCTAAATGTGCTCATTATCGGATCTTGGTTGTAATTTCATTTAATAAACATACTCTAAAACCCTCATTGAAACCTTGTTTTTAAGCTACAGCTCACATGAAAGGTGAATACCAGCGAGGAAGAGATTGGAGGAGCAGAAACCAATAGCGGCCAACAATGGAAGTCGGTTTTGAAACAACCATCATCTTCTAATGGCGAATATCACATACAATGCTCTGAAAAGAGGCCTCACTTAGAAAGTCAATACCGCTCTATCTCGTCCGGTTTCTCGATCAGTGCATTCCATGGGGTGCAAAAATATGTCAGAATACGGTGGTCATGAAGAGCCATACTATTTGCATGCAGAGCACATGTATAATCTAGATAGGATGAAACATTGAAAGTTGAAGATGACACTAGCTGTGTGGAAATGTGTTGGAATTGGTGTTGGTGTTCCAATATTTGCAGTCAATTTCCAACAAAATAAGGCTCATTTTGGTTGATTATGGGCAAGTCATTTGTTTTAGTTAAATTTTCAATAGACAATAAAATGCAATTTCTGAAACAATTTTTTTAGAATTATTGTTCATTTTGGAGTTTATTTTCATCAAAAACCAACATGATTGTATCGGCAACATGGATGGCCAAAAGGATTTAAATGTTATATTAATTTCATGGCTTTGAATATTATGAAGATCAATATCTAGCAAGTTCTATATTTTGTAAATATTATCCTTTTTCTGAGTTTTTTTTTTTAATTAAATAAATAATAGAGAACCCTATTTTTTGAGCCTACTAATTCTTTGTTTAATAGGAAGCCTATTGCAAAATGTTGGGAAAACACCAGGCATAACTCTCCAAGACTTTCAAGGATGCTCATTAACTCTTGTCTTCAGTTGGACGAGTCATGCATTGATACAGAGTATGCTTTTTAAAAAAATTCAGTAGCTCATCAACTCTTGTCTTCAGTTGGATGAGTCATGCATTGATATAGAGTGATTCTTTGTTTTTATGCTTTTTGAAAAATTTCAATTCTTCAATAAATGTTGTAAAACACTCAGTGAGACAAGTTGCTAGTGAGGCACTTCATTTATATGTATGATACACATCAATTTTATACATTTATATGTATGTTGTAAATATATGTATGAGGTACATCAATTCTTCAATCATATTTGTTCAAGCATTTTAGTCTTCATTTCATGGTGCTTCTCTCAACATTTGAATATCTATGATACTTTAAGTTTATATGCATAAATTTGTGAGGATTAATTAAGTTAGAATTGATTTGTAACTTGAATCATTGATTCATCCAAATAAATGACTAAACCATGACTAAATAAATGACTACCATGACTACTATGACTAAATAAATGACTACCGTGACTAAATAAATGACTAACATGAATAAATGCATGACTACCATGAATAAATAAATACTACCATGACTAAATAAATGACCAGTTAACAACAATCAATGACTAAATTAACAACTAAATATACTACCAAATTGATCAATCAAAACAACCAATAAATGACTAAAAATGGTTTAGTCATGAATTTGGTTGCGTTATAAATGACTGGTAATAAACTACTAATGGTCACATGACCAAGCTAATGGTCACATGACCAATTTTTAGTCATTTATTGTTATTTTTCTACTAGTGTTAGATTTGATTAGGTGACAACCAGTCACCATAGGAGTACCCACTAGTTTAGAGTCTTCCATTCCAAATTTATTCAATTATCTCCTTGACATATTTAGGCTGAGAAATAAAGATACCATCATCTTGCTGAATAATTTGAAGCTCAAGGAAGAAAGATAACTCACTGATCATTGAAATCTCAAATTCTTTTTGCATCTCTTCTAAATTTTTTTTACATATATCATCATCTCCACCAAAGATGAGGTCATCAACATATACAACCACAATCAACAACTTATCTTCCTAAACCTTAATGTACAAATTACTATCTACATTACCTTTCTTGAATCCTTGTTGAAGTAGATACTTATCCAATCTAGCATACCAAGCTCTTGGAGCTTGTTTGAGACCATATAGAGCTTTCTTGAGTCTACAAACCATGTTTGGATCTTCTGATAACTAGAAACCATCTGGTTTCTCAATATATACCTCTTCTTCTATATCACCATTCAAGAAAGTTGACTTGACATCCACTTGATATACTTTAAAGTTATTATGAGCAACAAGAGCAAGAAACATCCTTATTACCTCCAACCTGGATACCAGAGCAAAGGTCTCCTCAAAATAAATACCCTCAACTTGTGAATGGCCCTTGCAAACCAACCTAGATTTGTTCCTTACCACTTTACCATCTTCATTCAACTTATTCTAGAACACCCACTTTGTTCCTATCACATTCTTATTAGCTAGTCTGGAAACTAATTCCCAAATTTGATTATTTTCTATCTAATTTAGTTCTTCCTTTATTGCCTTTATCTAATTATCATCTTTTTTGGCATCAACAAAGTTCTTGGCTTCTACTGTTGATATTAAACATGTTTTTTTGTTCAATTGCTTTTAAAATCTTTCTTCTTGTCAACACACCTTCATTTTTGTCTCCAATGATCTAATCTTGAGAGTCTTCACTGGTTTTGGTTCCTTTTCTTCTTTCTCTTCTATTTCTTTTTATCCTTCTTTAGTCTAGGGAAGCGTATCAGATCCAAAAACCTTAGGTTCATGAGAGATCTGACACAAGTCTTCATCTTCACTTCACTTTGCTAGAGCATGGGCAAAAACTCTGTCACTTACATATTTTACTTCAGAAGGTGTATAGATTGGATATAACACCTTCACATCTTGAACAACCTATCTTTTAGTCAGCAAGAAAAACCCTTTTCTTCAAAGAGACATGAACCATGACTTTTCAAAACTATGAGTGTCTGCTTCTTTACCTTTGTGAAACTTATCTTTATGTGCGATACACCAAACTAGAATGATATCAATCAAGACAAGTGTACCAACCTCTACACTTTCTAGTTCCACTGAAAACTTCAATAATGGTTTATTTAGCACAATAGATCTGCTCACCAATTGGTCTAATTCACTTCATGTTGAAGTCCTTAACAACTTTTTTTTCAGAGGGTAAAAAGATTCTTCAAGTGAAATATCTCCCAAAGATAATGCTTTATCTCATTTTATCTTAGAATCTTGTGTAGTGTACAAGTGTAGAATCATCATTCTTCTCATGGTCTTCCTTCCAAATATTTTCATTTCCTTCTTTTTCTAATTCTGAATAGGTGGATTCACAAAACCACTTCTTGTCTTATGTCCCACATTATTGTATGTGTAGCACACAATCTTGTGTTCTAGAACAAATTTTTTCCTTTCACCTTAGATTTGGACTCATTAACCTTGTGATGAAATAAGACAATATTGTTTCTTTGAGGCATAAAAGAACTTCTTCCCATGCTATCATTTCTTCTTTTTCTAATTCTACAATTAACAACCTTATGCCCAAATTTATTGTAAGAAGAATAGTAACCTTGAAAATATTGATTGAACATGGTAGGAGCATGTTGTCTTGCAAATGGAGGACTTCTAGATCCTTTTTGCTTCTAATCTAAATTGGATCCACCTTCTTTCTTGCAATTTTGAATAGTCTTTGTATCTTCAGAGCCATTCTTCTTAGGATCTTCAGTGCAGGCTTTCTCCTCCTTTGTCTCAAGATTTTCATTTGATTTGGAGCTATTAGGATCAAAAATTTATTTTTTAACAATTTATTTTTTTGTCATTTCTAATCATGTTTCAGAGTGACAATCTCCTCTTCAAGTTTTAAGCATTCAACAAGCTTGTTATTGAGCTTGGCATTCAAGCAATATTCAATCTTCTTGACTTTTTCAACCTTTACTTTTAAATCAAATATCATACCTTCTGCCTTTTTTAATTTTATTGCACATTCTTCTAATTTGGTTTTCAACTTGTCAATTTATTCCTTTGATCTTTCAAGAAAACTCTCATATATCTAATTTAGTACCTTTACTTCATTCAGATTATTTAGAGTACACTAAAGTTTTCCTTCAAAACCTATATCCCAATCATCTGAAGTGAAGTCCCAACCTTTAGGAAGGAGGGTGGGTGAGTTGATCGAGGAGGCTCTATGTATGGAAGGACTCCAAATGGATTTAATCCATTAAGGAACTATTCTTCCCTTTTGTAAGATCTTGTTCCATAGCCTATGTAGTTTTTCTTTCAATGTGCTTGTCTTTATTGTTCTTGGCAAACCTTCACACTATGTTTCACCCTTTTTTTCATTTTGTGTGTTCTTTTTTCTTATATGTTGGTAAAACCATAGTGGAGGAACGCCTTACAGACCCCCCACTTGCTCCCTCTAGTGTGAACCAGACGCCATCAATGGGTGTGAGTGGGCCAAAGACAGAAAAACCCATGGATAGTCTACAAGAAGGAGTAAAAGGGGAGGCATCAAAAGCGGTTAACAATGGTGCCAAGTCCTTCAAGGAAATTGTTACCGGCAACGAAAGGAGCAGTGTGCCTACGACGACTACCTTCATCATAGTCAACACTGGTAGGGCAGAAGACACACAAGTCTCAGAGGTTGGAGGAGGTAAGTTCTCTTCCACAAGCCCTGGGGTAGATTCCTTTATCCCAAATGAGGAAATGGCAAAGGTTCTTGATAATGAGGAGAAAATACTTAAAAATATTGTAATTTTTTTTTGCTGCTTTAGACTGTAATAAAAATTCCTCGAGAAAATTCTTTGATGATTGGAATGTCTAGAAGAAGAAAAAGGGGATTCAACACTCATTTTGTAAATTAATTCAAAAAGGGATTTTTCTGATATTATTTAGGGATAATAAATGCAAAAAAATGCCACCAACAAGGAATTTTGGTTAGTTGGAAATGTTGCGTTTAGGGTAGTTACCTAGTCACCGAGTGTTTTAAATGAGGAAGTCTTAGCCTTATCTTATCCCAGATGGATAAACATTAAGAATGTGTCGCTTGTACTTTGGATGGTTATCATGCAACTCCTCTCACATTATGGAAGAACTATTAGGGTTGAGGAAACAAAAAACACTCTCTTGCATATGGATGCCCCACGTCCTGCTAGATATCACCCCTAGGGTGGAAATCCCAAATGAAATTGAACTCAAAATATAAAATGTAATTTGAAAATGTAGGATTGAAATCTTAGGAGGCACCAACACATGCTTCCTCTGTAAAAATGAAGGACATAGAAGAAAAAACTGCCCGATCCTAAAAAAAAAATGTGGGGAGGGCTAAAGTGAAAGATCCTAACTAGGATAAAAAGCTAATCCCTAATGCTAATGAGTCAAGGTGGGCTCAAACCTGGAAACTGGTTGAGAATCTATAAACCCTAACCCTAGGGGGGCAGAGATCCTTATGGAAGCCACTTGGGCCCCACCCCAATATTTGAGTGTGGAAGACTCTTCCGATCTAAGGTTAACTAAAGAAAAAAATGGTGATCATCAGAAATTTCTCAATTCAAGGGATGCCAAAGGTAGAAAATAAAAGTAATGAGAATAGGGAAGATGTAAAATCAAACCCAAAAGCAAGTGTAGGGATCAATCCCCCAAACAATTTTTTTCTCGAGAAGGACCACTAAAGAAGGGGTGGTCACCTCTCCCTTGGGGGAAAGCTAAGCGCACAAGAAATGGTCATGCAGTAGGTGAGAGAACAGATAGAAAAAATAAAAAGATAACGAGGAACCTAAGGTGGCATAGCTGTAATACTAAAGAAGAAAAGTTGGCTCAAACCCTGAAAAACAACCTAAATCTTACAAAGACCTCTAATATGGAGGTTGACCCAAGGAATGATAAGGTAAAAGATTTCCAAGATGCAAAATATAAAAGTCTAAAGCTAGACCCCCCTCTTAGGGAAGCCTATAAAGAATTTGCACCTGAAAAAACTTTTGATACTCCTATTATGGATGGGGATAACCCCCCTTTGCTGATGATAGGACCAAGGGAGGACAGTACCTTAAGGCCATGAACAAGGAGGGTATCTCTACCCATAGTAGTAGTAGGATAAATGGCATTAAAGGCTTTGAACCGAATAAGCAAAAGGGGGCTAATAAAAAAGATAAGAAAAAGGGGGCCTTTGACCTCTCAGATTTCAAACCTTCAAACCAAGACACCTTGAAATTTTTCCAAGACTATTTAAATAGCTTGAACCCAAAAGGGGATGTTGAACCCTGACCAAAGATGAAGGAACAATGGGGAAGTGTAGTCAGGGGGGATGTGCTGCCACACCCCAACCAAAGGAAGGTGATAAAGAAGATAAAGAAGGAGGCAACCTGGTGAATAAAATGCTTAAACAAAAAAGGAGGGGAAGAAGGAAGAAGCAAAAGGATGACTCAATCCCCTACCAAAAGAGTAAATTGGGAAAAACAACCCTCCCCAAGTGCTTTGACTCCTTTAGGAGCTCGGATGATGGGCCCCAAACAATGGAATTAGATGACTCTTAGTTGCTTGTCTTGTAACATTAGGGGATTTGAGTCCCTAGATAGGAAGTAAAATATAAGGATATTATAAATCAAGTGAAGCAAAAGGACATTGTGATGCTCCAAGAGCTTAGAGTAGTAAGCTTCTAGCTTGAGACGAGTCTAAACTTTATTTGGAAAGAATTAACCCACTTTGCTACAAAACATGAAAAATCAAAAGGAGATACTGCAATACTAGTTGCAAATTAGTGAGCCAAATGGGTTACTAATCAGGGCATTTATCCCTATAATAGAGCTATGTGGATATTGATTGAAAAATATAAACTAAAATTGTGTATACGCTTAGTGCACGTCCTAATGGCTATAGGCAAAGGTGTATACTTTGGGATTGGATAAGTGAACTATAGGAGGTCCCTTGGATCATTAGAGGAGACTTCAATATGATAGAAAGCACAGAGGACAATTCAGGTGGGAGTAATATGGGCTAGAAAGGCAACAAGTAATTCTTCTTATATAAAATGAAAAATAAACTCTAGTTCTTTGACCCCATAGAAGGACTAAGAAAAAAAAAGAAAAGTATAAGGTTAACATGGTGCAACTTCCAAAAGGGGGAGAAAAGAATATACTATAGATTAGATAGATTATATGCAAATAAGGAAGCATTTCAGTTTGATAAAGTGGATGAGTCCAATACTAGGGTCAAAGTGACTCCATGGACTCTCTTAGACCACCACCCAGTCTCGGTCAAAGTAATACTAGAAAAATACTAGCCCACCACCATGAAAAAAGTGGCAAAATTCTTGCTGAATACAAAATAGTTCGAGAATGAGGATTGTTGTGATGTCATTTTTACAGTTAAAGAGATTAACAAATGGGTGCACAAGGGTCTTTCGTACATTGAAAGATGGAATAACAATGTGGAAGACTAGAAAAATATCTTTCAAACAATTAGATAGAAGAAGGAAAAGGACCTAAGGAAAAAAGAGGGCTTACTGCAAAAGAATCTCCTAGAGGCTAAAATTTCCCTACAAGAGGAGCCAAAAAATACAATCCTGGGTGATCCCACAATATTGGTTCACAATTTTTGGCCAAATTGGACATTGAATTGAATTTTTTTAACTAAATCTTCACTTTTAGGCTCCTATAGCGGCTAAACTGTGAAGAATTTGAAGATGATGCAAACTAGTGATTTGTGACATTTTTTCTTTAGATTTTAAATATATTTGTTTCAAAAAATTTGGAACAAATTGAAATTATTTTTCCATCTCCTTTGAAAACTAGTTTTTAACAGTAAACCCCATTTTTAAAGAGTGGTGTTACTGACTAACACATAACTTTTTTTCTATGAAGGATAAAATTCTATTTTTTTCGAATTTAGATTTGTAACTACGATATCTAGTGCATGAAATTGGTTTCATAGCATTTCATTGAATATTTTTTCTTAATTAAGTTTCAAAGTCAAACCAATTACAACTCAAACATGATTTACTAGCTAAAACATAACCTTTTTTTGTATATATTGAAATTCATTTTTTTTGTTGGATCAGGGACATCAATATCTAGTGCACTGATATTTTTAATTTTTTTTTTTGATAATCTACTATTTTTCCACATGTTTAAAACTAAGAGCTTGATTTTTGGTGAAAAACCTATATTCATGAGAAATAAAAAATAAATATAATAATCAAATTAAATATATTTAAAATTATACTTTTTAATAAGCTTATAATAAGAACTATATACTTACAAAAAATAAATTTTAAATGAATTCATTTTATCCCCCAAAAGGTAAATCAAAACTGGTTTTTTATCAGTATTTTGATAGGTGTAAAGGAGACTTTGTTATAGGTATGGTTTAAAACTAGCGTGGTTCTATCCAAGGGGGTTTGATCAAACCCTCTTCAATTGGAATCCTTTAAATGGAAATTTTCAAGGCTTAAATCATTATATTTTCTAAAAATATGTGATTTCAGAAAAAAAAAACAGAATGTCCCAAAAAGTGTAAACCACTATTGTGGGATCACCCTCCTAAATGAGGTGCTAGTATTTGTGAAGGGTGAACTAAGAAAAATTCAGTTGCTAAAGGACCAAGGCATCAAAACTTGGGCAAGGCTAAATTGGGCCACTCAAGGGGATAAAAGTTCAAAATTCTTCTTTAAATTCCTAAAAAACATAGAAGCAAAACAAAAGGTTAATGTGATTTGGCATAATGTCAACCTGAGCAAGGATCTTGAGGTTATCCAAAGTTGCTTTCTCCAATTCTACAAAGATATATTTAACTCAAAAGGAAATAATACATAAAGCCAAAAGGTAAGAGATGATTACAAAAGCCTAATTCCAAAGAAGTTATGCGAACAAGAAGCTAGCCTACTAGAAAGGCACCTCTCCCTGGAAGAGGTTAAGGCAACAATCCTGGCACTAAACAATGATAAGGCCTCGTGGGTGGATGGAATCCCCATTGAATTCTATAAAAAGAACATAGATTGGGTGAGTGAGGAACTCCTCAATGTATACAAAAAAACAACTAAGGTGGGCTCTCTAGGCAACAAAATTAATAAAGGCATTATAAAACTGATCCCTAAAGAGGTAGACAAGGAACTTGTCAAAATTAGAGACATATAACCTTGCTAAATGTCTCCTAATTTTTTTTTGTGAAGGCTATAGCCCTGAGGTTGGCAGGACTGTACAAAATAATTATTATTATATATATATATATATATATTATTATATATATATATATATATATATATATATATATATATATATATATATATATATATATATATATATATATATATATATATATATATATATATATATATATATATATATATTGTTATTGTTGTGTGTTTTGTTGTGTGTGTGTGTATTGTTGTTATTGTTGTTGTTGTTGTTGTTGTTATTTGTTTAATTGTGTGTGTGTTTGTTGTTATTGTGTGTGTGTGTGTGTGTGTGTGTGTGTGTGTGTGTTGTGTGTGTATTATTATTATTATTGTGTGTGTGTGTGTGTGTGTGTGATTGTTGTTGTGTGTATTGTGTTGTTATTGTTATTGGTATTGTTGTTGTTGTTGTTGGTATTGTTGTGTGTGTTTATTTATTGTTGTTGGTGTGTGTGTGTGGTTGTGTGTGTGTGTGATTATTATTATTATTGTGTGGTATTGTATTGTTATTGTTGTTGTTATTGGTATTGTTTGTTATTGTTATTGTTGTTGTTGTTGTGTTGGTGTTATTGTTGTGTGTGTGTGTGTTATTGTGTGTGTGTGTGTGTGTGTGTTGTTGTTGTTGTTGTGTGTATTGTTGTTGTTGTTGTTGGGTTGTTATTGTTGTTGTTGTGTGTGTTATTGTTGTTGTTGTTGTTGTGTGTGGTTATTGTTGGATTGTTATTGTGTGTGTTGTTGTTGTTGTTGTTATTGTTGTTGTGTGTTTGTTATTGTTGTTATTATTGTTATTGTTGTTGTTGTTGTTGTTGTTGTTTATGTATTATACTTATTATATGTATTATATGTATGTATATATTATACATATGTATGTGTATATATATTATATATATATATATATGGAGGCAATGAAATGGGCCAGAATGACGGGGCAAAAAATGGGAATGCTCCTTGTAGACTTTGAAAAGGCATATGATAGGATTGAGTGGCCATTCATAATGATGGTCCTTTAAGCTTTTTGGTTTCCAAAGAAATTTTATAGAATGATTGAAACTCTTATGAAAGATTCCAATGCACAAATAGAGATAAATGGATGCTTGGCGGAGGAGTTTGAGTTGCAGAGATCCATAAGGAAAGGTTTTCCCCTAGCTCCTACATTATTAATGATAGTTGATGATTCTCTTCACTATATCCTCAGAGATAACCATCTAACCCCCAAAGTAAATGACCTTATCCTTTGAAATAAAGAGGAGCTAATAAACCTCCAATTTGTAGATGACACAACCCTTATTGTAAATATGGAAGAAGAGAATGTGAATCATCTCATGGGAAAACTTGAATTCTTGGAAAATTTATAGGCTCCAGGATATCAAAATCCAAGTCTATCATGCTTACTTGGGAGGAAAATCAACCTCCTTGGTTTTAAAGGTTGGGTCTGCAATGGGGGGGACCAAGTAAAATAGTAAGATACTCGAGGATCCCTTTTGCAGTTAGCCCCAACCTAGGAGACATGTGGGAGTGGGTGAAGGGAAAGATTGATAAAAAGTTAAACAATTGGAATAATATGTACCTCTCATTGGCAGGAAGGGCTCAAGTGCGCCAAAAAATCCTAGCCTCTTACAACATATACTACTCCTTGGCTTGGCTCTTCAACAACTATCAAGTTGAGGAAATTCAAAATAAAATCAAACAATTATTATGGTTTGATGGCAAAGGGAATAAGAAAATGCATGCAATGAAGTTGGAATTTTTTTGTATGGACAAGCAGCTAGGGGGGCCTAGGACTCAAGAACCTAAAACAACAAGGCTTGGCCCTGGCTGCAAAGTGGGTTTGCAAGGCTCTCATAGGAGATGAGCCTTTGAAAGTTTTGGTTAGAAACAATATTAAGCTAGCTACACCAAAAAAATCCAAAACCTAGAAGCACTTACCTCTTTGTGACTTGATCTTTGGCAAGTTTGCAATAGCCCCTATTGGATCCAAGGTGTTTAAAAGCTTATGGAAAGCCTGGGAATCCTCTAAAGATAAAATTATAAAGAAGTGTAAAATTGATATTGATATCAACAAGATCTTCTTGAAAATATCCATATGGTGGAATATATTCCTCAATGACAAGCCACTAGCTTTATTGTAGGGGTGTTTTTTCTAAATCCTAGAATAAAAAAGGTTTGTCCTGATTTGACCAAATCTTGATAGAGGGTAGACTGAAATGTTGGGATACCCTGAGAATTTAGTTTGACTTGCCATAAACTCAGAAAAGAACCTTTGAAACCATTAAGAAAAATGCGGTAATTCCCATTGCTAACATGAATGGTAGGAAAAATAATGTGCATGATCTTAATTGGCTGGAAAATAATAACATTGTAGGTTTAAAAGTAAAAGAGATTTATGGTCTATTGAACACCAATCTAGAACTTGTTGAAGGCTAAACCAAAAGTGGAGGATGAATTTAAATGATAAAGATTGGAATCTAATCTTCATACATAATTGGAACAACACCTTGGAACCAAAGAAGGGAGCATTTGGATGTCTGCTTTTGATGCTAAAGATTACCAAATGTGGACTCCAACAAGAATCCACTTGTTTGTAATATCTATAAAAAAAATATGGTTTTGTAATGCATTTTTTTTTACTATTCTTTTGCTAAATAAATTTGTAATATCTTTAAAATTGACATGTTAAAAGATGGGAAAGAAAGAGAGGAAATAAAATTAGAAATTATAATGGGAAAATGTAATGGATTTAGAAAAACTAATAACTTATTCTGGTTAATTCTATCAAGTGAAATGTTGTGGTTTACTTGGAAGGTAAGGAATAAAGAAATCTACCAGGGTTGTAGAAGATATCTTATTGATTGTTATAGGAAACTCACTCTAGACTCTATTTATGTGCAGGTATCCATCATCATCTGGGTAGAAAAGGAGCAATTCCAAAAACTGATGGAGGAAGGAAAAACAAAAAACATTAACCAGAAAATGGCATTTGCAAAGCAGTGGTTGGAACATAGAGAGACCTGCAATCCTAAGAGAAGTGACTACTTGAATAGTAGAGGTTCAAATCACATAAGAGTAGAAATAAAAAGGAAAAAGAAAGACAATAACACTTTTGTATAAAGCAGTATATATATACCTTTGTAATATTACTTTTGTAACATTCTAGGCCTACAAAATTTTTTCTAATGTAGAAAGATAGCATATATAAAATGGGCTAAAGTAGTGGCCCTATATGTAATAAACTAATGTACTAACAACCATTGATGTTGTTCACTGATGCTATTATTTCAACTATAATTAATACAAAAAAAGTCCCAACCCTCTGGTTCCATTGATTCTAGATCTGAATTAGAAGAGAACATGTCTTCATCACTCAAGGATCCAAACTCCTTATATTTCTCAACATTAACCTTTCTATCAGCAATATTGAAGATCATAAAGAGCATCACTTGAATCATTCTCCTCATCTTCAGAGGAACCACTACTTTCTTTGGAATAGAGACCCTTTTAACCTTATCTCTTTTATTGCTATCATTTGATTCTTTATAGGGACATTTAGATGTAAAATCACCTATTCTTCCACAATTAAAACATTTGAAGGGAACTTACCATTGTACTTGTCAGTTCCTTTCTTCAATCTTCTTACAAATAGCTTAAATTTCATCAAGGTCATCATTTTGATCAATACCTTCATCTTCAGTCTTTTTATTATCTTTGAAAGCAACTTCCCTTTTGGAACTTCTTGATCAAACTCTCTCATTTGAAAGGTAGTAAGAGAACCAAACATTTTATCTATAGAGTATTGATCTAAGTCTTTAGATTCCTCAATCGTAGACACCTTATGACTAAGTTTTAGGGAGATATCTCAGAACCTTCTTCATAATCTCACTTTCTTTTACTTCTCCACCAAGACTAGTGATGACAGAGACAACTTCTTGTACCTGAAGCATGTAACTTGCAATGTTTTCATCTTCTATCATATTTAGAGTCTCAAATCTACTTTTAAAGATCTGCATCTTAGCTTGCTTCACTTTTGTATCACCTTCATAGATGTTGCTAAGCTTTTCCCAAACATCTTTAACAAAACTACAATTCATCACCTTTAAAAGCTCTGAATTTTCCAATCCACATAAGATAGAATTTTTAGCTTTGGCATTGCATTCATATAGTATAATTTGAATAGGATCTATTGGAGGAGTAGCAGGAGTAGTATAACCATCTTTGACTGATTGGAAAACACCAAACCCTAGGGATTTTAGGTGTCCTTCCATTCTTAGTTTTTGAAAAGCATAACTAGTCCCATCAAACGTAGGACCCTTGTATGAACCATCATGTGCCATTTCAGATCTTTACCTCAAGCTGTAGGATTCTTCAAAGGAACTTGGATCTAATACCAATTGTTGGGCACACCCAAATATTGAGAGGGGGGCTAAATCATTCTACACAAAAACTTAATCCCTTCCAAACCTTGAAAATTTCACTACAACATAATCCACTTATCACAACTCAAACCCTTGATCAGATATAGCAGTTTAAACCCTCAATAAGATCAACAATACTCAGTAATGAAAGATATAGTAGTTCTACTTCTAATCAAATCAACATCAATGAGAAAGAAACTGATAACACACATGCACAAGGAGAACGCTAAATTTACATCAAAAACCAAATGACGAAAAAACCACGATGAGAGTTAACTCACAATATAAAATGCTCACTGTCAAAAAGACTTGCAAGAATGCTCATTACCTTAGAGCAAGATACAAAGGACTTGAAGCACTAAAGAACCAACCAACTCCAAGAGAAGAGGACTTGATAAGATTCACTATTTCAGAGTAGGATACAAAGATTTAGATAAAGATTACAATGCTTGTCAACATAACACTCTGCTGACTAAGGCGTAATAACACATTTTATTCTATCTTTCCTCTTATCAATGTAGCACTAACTCTATTGGATATTCAATACATTCCAAAAACTTTCTTTTTCACACTTGTACACTTCTCCATCTTGTTGCATCTAAAATGATTTTGCATGTATATCCACCACAACTCTTCAAAACTTCAATTAGGTTGGCCAGGAAGAAGATAATCAATGAATTCAACAAGTCAACCACCAAAAAAAAAAAATGCGATCCTATCACAAAGATAGAGAGGACCCAAACAATATTATTACATCTTCTAATGTGCTCCAAAACAATTCACATGTTGGCACACATCAACCTAAGTCGGCATCAAGGAAATGTGTAGATGAAACTTTGAAGCGCATAACCAGTCGACTCAAAATCATACTTCTAATTGAATTTTCTCAAGGTGGTTCTAACCAAGATAGGTCAAAACCAAAATATAAGTTAAACACATCTTCAATTATTGGCACAAACCCCTAAACACATGATTCAAACAAAGGAACAAGCCTTGTCGACCAAATATCTACAAATAACCCAGAAAGCTAACTCAAGAAACAATGCATCACAAAAGTGGACAATCAACAACATTTGTATCACATGGGGATATTCCATGAACATTCAATAACACTTCTATACCCTTATTTCATATAGTCATGCCACTAGAAACCACCGCAAATGAAACAAGAACAAAAGAATCCATCCAAGAAGCAGAAAACTCATAATTAGAAGATATAACATTAACATATTAGCTTGCGGACCACTTCATCACATGAAATTAGAATTGAGACACAACACATATACTGAGAGAACATTCTCCAAGTCGTAGGATTAGAGACATTAATATGAAGAAATGCAGAGCATTTCCCAGACCAATTTGGATAGCCAACAACATTGCCAACCTTTTGAAATTAACATAACTCTCCTCAGAAATATGGGTGACCTAAAAAAATAGGAGTGTAATGTCCACAAAACACTAACATTGAATCCAAAATTGCAAGACCAAAACTTCAAAAGAAGAGGAATGCAGAGCATTCTCCCAAATAGACTTCAAGGCAGTTTCCTAAACCAGAAACACTTAAGTACCTTACGACTTGGCCATATATTTCTTTCAGTAACACATGATTCATCAAAAACATCAGGAGAGAGTATAAGACATATTGTAGACCTTCAACAACATCTCTCCACTTTTAGCAATAATTCTTAATGATTTTGATCCTCATCGTAATATATCATTATAATATAACTCTGCTAACAACAATAATGCACTATACAAATTTTCTTGGCATAAAAAAAGGCATGACATCCAACCATGAACTTCTACAAATATTCTTTAGATAAGACATGACATTCAATGACACCCAACAATCAATAATATCCCCAAGTGTTGACATCAATGATAACCATTACCAACAATCTCCTCAGGTGTTGACATCAATGACAACCAATACCATTAGGAACAGTGGGTGTTCTTGGATATTTAGTTGGGTTCTCAGGGTTTTGAGTCTTTTCACTCATTACAACTACAGAAAGTTGTGTTAATACTTCAAACCTTGACCCTTGTTCAAATTTCTGCAAATTTTCTGCCAATTCTCTAATTCTTGCATCCCTGTCACTGTCCCTTTTTTGGTATACCTTAAGTTGCTCTTCTAAATCTCTTATTCTTTGCAAGGCCTCTTGCAACTCCTTGCTTGCATTCCTTCCTTTCAAGAGAAACTCTTTTTCTTTTTCCAAAAAAAAATCTTCTTCCACCCACTTTGATGGTACAAACCCTTCTTCAAAAATAAGGATTCTTGGAGGTTTGTTTTTCTTTTTAGTCATAAAAATATCTTCTAAATATGAATCAAAAGTGTTGCTCATATACAAAGACTAAAAATTTGGTGTTCTTGTGTCACTATCAGGAATTTTTTTTCAAAATATGTGTCAATTTCTACCACAATAATATTTTCTTGTTGTTTTTTAGTGTTCCCTCTTACAAGACCTTTTCATCTCAGGCAATGTGATCTCCTTCATGGTTGTATAGGCCATTTATTTTTATTCATAGGTTCAAAATTAGAGGCCACACCTTTTATTTTCTTCAACTTATAAGGGCTCTCAATAGAAGAAAAGGTTTCTATGTCCCCTTCTACTACAAGGTGCTCCCTAGAAGTTGCAGGTTGAGTTTCTTTCTCTTCTTGTTCTTCGAGTTCCTTTACATTGTGGGTAGGTGAGGCAATAGGAGAAGTAGAGGGTATGTCTTCCTTTGCTACAGTCGTAGAAGGTTCCTTTTTCTTGTTCTTCACCCATTTCTTCTACATTTTGTCTTGGGAGAATGTTGTTAACATTGTTGTTGGCTAGAAAATACTTATAAGATATGTTAGGGAATTGAATTATGAGACTTATTTTATCATTAAAGTGACCAAAAAAAAGGGAAAGACTAGAATGATTCCTTTTCTTTTTATACTCTGCTAAC
Organism: Sequoia sempervirens; assembly: GCA_007258455.2. Lineage (NCBI taxonomy): Eukaryota > Viridiplantae > Streptophyta > Pinopsida > Cupressales > Cupressaceae > Sequoia > Sequoia sempervirens. The sequence continues at coordinate 18,110 of VDFB02077572.1, forward strand.
ATTCTCTTTAGAAAATTATACAAAAAATTAGGTACATTCACCATTCTTTGATGGTGAAGATGGCTAAGGAGCTGAAAATGTACAATATACAACAATGACTATATGCCATCATAGGTCAAGCATCTAACAATATATGAAGCAACTAAGGCCCAGAGACAGGGTAAAGAAAGGAATTTTGTACCTTGTGATGAAGAATCTAGATTTTCTCTAGGTAATGAGAACTCATTTCTAGCGACATTTACATCCACCCTTACTAGGGATTCTTCTCCTATTCTTGGAAACCCCGATACCTTTGCTATAACTGCTTCTAAGGATTCAACCCTCAATTCCCTTACAACGACTTCATAATTTTGTAAAGTATTGGAAAATTATGGGATCACGATCTCATTATACTCTATAAGTTTGAGAAAATATTCCAATCAACCTACTTGCTAGAAGATTCACAAGCATTGGCTATCTTCTAATAGTAAATTGTGAGTTGTGAGATCTCTTCTCACAATATCCCCTCCCATTATAATTCAACCAATTGTGTTGCTTTCTTCTAATGTACTCTATTTTAAAATGACCATTGCTCAACTCTGTTACTCTGTTCCTGAATAACCTCCACTCAACTCTAGATACTTTTTCTCTAAAAATCTTGTTTTCTTGGTGATAGATAGGAAATTAAAAACAATAAAGACCTTTTGGCTACCCCTCCTCCCAACTTAATGATGATATTTATCTTCAAATAGAAGGTACAAAAGGGTTGAGGATAATAAATATTAACTATTAGAATTATAAAACATGAAGTTGTAAATGTGAGCATGATTATGAATGTATATAAAATTAGAAAGCTTAAATGTCAATCATAGGTAGTTAATATGAGAAGTACTTGTTATCATGTTGTGAAGTGAAAGTTGGTGCATGTGAAGATGATTGAACACCGCCATGTAGCATGGTGAAAGATTTGAAATGATAGGAGTTGATTGTGAATTACTACAGGTGGTCATGGATGAAAAAGTAACTTAGCATGAGCATAGCACGTGGCGAAGAATTGGAGTGGTGAGTGAAAGGCTATGGAAAGTACATGATAAAAGAGTGGGATTTATTACTGCATTGTATGGGTAATATTAAAGTAAGTGGTGATGCTACATGTGATGGTATGAATAAGTGGTATGATATGAAATTAAATGGTGGGTGCTACAGGCATGGATGAAGTATAATATGGTAAGTGCTACAAGTAGTTGGAGAAACAGGTCCCTTGTGAATGATGTGCCTTGGGGTGTGATGTTGTAGGTCTTGTGAGCTCTATTGTAGGTCCAGAAAAATAAATTCCATCGAGTGTCACCTATGCATGTGAGAAGTAATGCAAAATTATACTTGTGAAATATAAGTAGGCGATCTGGGTGGCTTGTTTGACGAGACTTCATCTAATGTAGTGCTTGTAGTTGTTGACGAATCATGTAATTCTTGCTTAAATTGATGTTATAAAGTTCGTAGGAAATCATCCTTTTGTAGTGGATTCTTGTAAAGCTTCAATCAATGGCCATTTCCTAAAAGTGAAGATTTTACTGCATCAATAGTTGTTAGGTGAACTACTCCATTGGGAAAGAAAAATTGAATTTCATATGGACCAAACCATCTTGTTTACAAATTTCCCTTATGATCTTTATACCTGGAGTCATAAAGTAGGGCTCAATCACCTACATTGAATTATTTAGTCTTGATGAATTGATCATGCCATCACATCCTCTATTTTTGTATGATCTTAGTATGATGAATTGCTTCCATGTGTATCTCATCTAAAGCATTGAGATTATGCAACCTCTCTTTCTATGTTACAGATATATCCATTCCAAAATGCACTACTATTCTTAGAGTTTTATATTCAAATTCAATTATAAGGATTGCCTTCTTTCCATACACCAATTCATATGACGTGAAGCCTTTTGTAGTTTTCTAGGTTTTCTTGTAAGCCCAAGCTGCTTAGGGTAACCTTGCTACCCAATCCTTCTTGTGGAGGTATATTATTTTTGTAAGAATATTCTCCATTTCTCTGTTGGTAACATCCACTTGACCATTAGACTGAGGGTGGTAAGGTGTAGATTTCCTATGTATGATTTCATATCCTTGCACTAATTTTTTGATCAAATTTGAAGTAAATTGAGGCCCTTTGTCTTTTACTATTTCCCTGGGAACACCATACCTTGTAAATATATCTTCATAGAGAAAATTAGCAACATTTCCATCCCTTGCAAATTGTAAAGATTTTACCTCCACCCATTTTGTAAGATAATCTATACAGGCCAAGATATATTCTTTGTTGTTTGATGTAGATGCTATAGAACCAATAAAATCCAACCCCCAATTGTCAAATGGTGCAATGACTACTATTTGGCTAAAGTGGCATTTCAACAATCTTAGTAGGTCATCCCATCCTTCAACATATGTCACACCTTCTTGTGTACTTGACTACATCCTTGTGAAGTTTGGGCCAATAATAGCCAGTGTTGAAGATTTTGAGAGATGTCCTCTTAGCTACAAAATTTCCTCCACAAGGTTCATCATGGCATGCCTTTAGGATGTCATAGACTTCATCTTCCCTGATGCATATTCTCATTATATTATCATGCCTTGTGTAAAATAGATATCCAATTGCCCATTAATAAGGAAAACTTCTCTCAACTATATGTCTCTTTTCCCTTGGTGAGATATGTGGTGGTGTTTTCCTTATAACTAGATAATTAGCTATGTCTACATACCAAGGTGTATGAAAACAGAGGGAAAATAAGTGTTCATCAAGAAATGAATCATCCACAATATCTTCTACTAATTTTAGCAGTCTTGAGAGAAAAATTTCTACTACATTATCCTTTCTTGGATTGTCCACAATTGTAATATCAAACTCTTGGAGTAGCAATAACCATCTTACAAGTTTGCCTCCAACTATTGGTTTATTCATCAAGTATCTAGTTGTTGTAGATTTGTGTGAATGAATACATAATATCTTATGATGTAGTTGTTACCCAATTTTCACCTACGGGCTCAATCAGGCAGGGGAATCTACGTTTCAGGTGTTCAGGAAGGCCAAATGGAGACATTGTTGTGCATGATTAAATCATACCCCTGATGCATTTCTCAAGGAGCTTAGTTCAAAAGTATGCCTCAGTCAAGTTTGGCATAAAATTCCTTTAAGGAGAAAGTCAGCAAGACCTTCCAGATGTCTTGCTGACTAGCAGGGGTTCTATTCATTTTTTGAAATGTCTCGGTCGGCTAGACATTTTAATCACCAGGAGATCTCGACGAAGGGTTATTCCTTCGGCATAAGGTCTGGCCGAAGGATAAGGTCTCATCGAAAGCTTGTGCCTTCGCTATGAAGTTCCACCGATCAAGCGAAGTCTCCCCGATATGAAATGAGTTCGCCAAAAGGAAGCATCTTCGCCAAAAGGTCTGGCCGACTACCAAAGGTCTCACCGAAGGATTTTGCCTTCGGCATAAGGTCCTACCGAATAAACAAAGTCTCACTGAAGGAGTGGAACTCTCAGCGTAAGGAAGCAAGCTCAGGGAGATGTCTCAGCGACGAAGTGAATGTCTTGCCGAAAGGTTGTGAGTTTGGCGTGATGTCTTGCCGATGCCCGGTGGTCTCGCCGACGGAGGGTGCTTTCGCCATGAGGTCTTGCCGACTACTGATAGTCTTGCCAAAATAGAGGGGGACATCGGTAAGACTCTTACCACCTATTGTGAATTCTTCCTGACCGGTGGGAGTCACGCCGAAATTTGTTCACAAGGATGGCGTCGGGGAGAGTTGTTTACCTTCGGGGAGATGTCCTACCGACAAACGTAGGTCTCGGCGAAACAAAGGAGCCTGGCGAAAGGTCTGGCCAACAGGCCAAGGTCTTGACGACGATATGGGGGCTTTGTTGTAAGGTCTCACCATCGGGGTGAGGTCTCGCTGAAGTAAAGCAGTCTCAGCGAAGGAAACAAGCTTGACAAGAGGTCTCGTGACAAGTGGCAGTCTCCTCGACAAGAAAGGATGTGAGCTCGAGCCAAAGGAAAGTAGAGTCGCCATGATGTCTCGGCGAAAGTATGAGATCCTACTGACCAATGAAGGGTCTCAGTATAGTGTTTTTCCTTCGGTAGGAGGTCTCACCAACACATGGATGTCTTGTTGACTGAAGGAGCTCTTACCGAATGCGGATGACTAAGCGATGGAAAGGGATATCGGTATGACTCCTGAGGGCTCGCCATGAGGTCTTCCCGAAAGCGAAAGGTCTTGCTGATGGTCTGGGTGATAGCCACTGTGGATGTTGTTATAACTTTTGAACTCGCTATGTGGTCTTGCCGATCGTCATGAGCTATGCCGATAATCGCTGAAGGGTCTAATCGCATCGGAGAGACACGATTGGTGTCTCACTGACATGTGATTCTGATGAGGCGACCTTTTGACCGTCTGGGAATCTACGTGGCACAAGTTCAACCAATCAGAGGAGCTAAGGACAGACCATGAGCCGTTTGACTGTTTGACTACCCCCAATGAACGAGATAAATAGAGCATAATGATCTACTTGGAGATCGAAGGTGATCAGTCAGCTCGGTGAACATGGTGTTTAAATCTAATAGGGCAGGTCAGATGTTGCTTCTCGAAGGCGGTCGACTTGAAGAAAGATCTGGAGTGAGAATCAGGCCAAAGGAAGAAGAAACCATGAGTCACAGTGACAGCTGAGATCACTACTGGCAAAGGGGCATCGACATTAATGTTAATGCTTTAGAGTATTCAAAGCAGCTCGACAGGGAGGTTAGAAGATAAACACGAGACCAGAAGTTAATGCGGGCGTTGTAAAAGATCAAGGAGGCCATTCCTGGAGTAACTCTTCACCGACATGGACAGCGGGGACACAACAATAACTTCCTTCAAAAAGATCTGGAGGCTGATATTTTTGTAATCCCTAGGGGCTGACACATTTTTTGTATATAAGGCATTTTGCCTCTTTGTAAAGGAGTTCGGATTATGCATTCTGGAGAGTTAGTGATTTTTCCTAAAAATCCTTTCTCAACTGATGTAGATTTTGTAACTCATTTAGAGTTCTCCTTATGCTTTTCAAAAAGTATGTGACTTTTACAGTCCTTTCTCATATTAGCACAATTTTGTAACTCATTCAGAGCATAATATATAGAGTTTACCTTGATCATTGTGGATGATTCAAACTACCATCTTGTTCTTGCAAAGTGTCGTGCATTTCAGGTTAATGATCAAGTTATTTTTGTGAATTTATTTCATTCCTTTATAACTTTATCTTGTTTTTCATGCCTTCCTTTGCAAAAGCATCATTATATGAATCACAAACTGTGTTCACATAATCACACATAGATTCTAATCTATGAAAATCTTTTCCTTTTTTTGAAAAAGTGTGTGAATCGAACCCGTTTGTGAAATATTAATGCTAAGCTTACATAATTTGATGTGTAATATTATGGTCATTGTCAATTTTCAAGTGTAACCTAAGTATCCCATTGCTCTTCTCAGTTCAGTGTATCACCATAGCGTTAGTTTTATTTTTATGCATTCCTTCTCCCTTTCCCTTTACAGAATCAGTAGTTTAGGTGATACCAAAGGAAGCCGACCTTCTTCGGAGGTTGACCTCTGTCTACAAGTGACCCACAACTTTAGAGGTCTTCCCATGTTACACTGAGGTGTTGAACATCAAGTTCAACAGGGTGCAATTTCGATGGATAACAGTAGTACTTGAATTTATTGATTGCATAGACCACTTCCAATATTTCCTTTTCAATGACTATGTAATAGAGCTCTAATCCTTGAAGGTTCTTGCTAACATTATAGACAACATATTATAGATTTCTTTCCTTTTATCCTAAAATAACACCAATTACAAAATTAGATGCATCAATGTGAATATGAAATTTTTAGGTATTATCTAGTTTGGCCCTCTCAAGGTTGGAGTCTTAGTGAGTGCTTCTTTAAGGGTTTGAAAGACATTTTGGCAAGTAAGGTTCTAGTCAAATTTCACGTCTCTAGATAAGAGAACAAATAATGGCGTTGCAATATTACTAAAGTCTTGTATAAATCTCCTATAGTAGCCAACATAACTAAAAAAGCTTCTAAAATCCTTTTGTTTTTGAGGAATAGATAGTGTGGAGATGACTTCAATCTTGTTTGGGTCTACTTGTATCTCCTTATTGGACATAAAGTGTCCCAAGACTACTCCTTCAATCATCATCATGAAACATTTTCTTGACTTGAGGATAGGTGGTGGTATTGACATATTTTTAGGAATTTATCCAAGTTATACAATGCTTCCTCATAAGTATTCACATAATTTGTAAAGTCATCCATGTAAACTTCAATGGAATCATGAGAAAAATTTGAGAATATACTTAAGACTTCCCTTTGAATTGTGGAAGGGGAATTACATAACATAAATGAAAAGACATAATAGGCATATGTACCCCAAGATAAAGTAAATATTGTATTGTCTTGGACTTCAAGAGCTATTTTTATCTGGTTATACCCACTAAACCCATCCAAGAAGGAAAAATACTTTTTCCTTGCCAATGAATCCAACACTTGATCGATGAATGGGAGGGGGCAGTGGCCTCTTCTAGTTGTTGCATTAAACTCTTGGTAATCAACACATACCCTCCATTTTCCTCCCCTTTTTGGTAAAATCACTAATGGAGACACTTGGATTAGCTTCTAGATATTAGATAGATGAACCTTGCATCTAGTAACTTTTGTAATTTTGCCTTAACTATGTCATGTACAACTGGGTTCACTTTTCTTTGAGGTTGGATCACTGGTTTGTAGCATTTATTATTGTAAATTATGTGCATGCATAGGCTAGGATCTATTCCTTTCATGTGATGATAGTCCCATGTGAATGTAATTGCATGTGCTTGAAACATGTTCAACAGTGAAGACTATTGTGTAACTGTCAATTGACTATTTACATTTAATGTCCTACTCAATGTAATATCCATGGTCAAGGCTGATGTCTTGACAGAGGAAATATTAAGTCCTGCTGTATTAGGACTATAATTATTGGGTATTAATGTATGATAAATCTTAGAGATAGACTTGAATGTATTGGTAGGGATTAGGTTTTACAAAGGGTCATGCAAGCATGTTAGACAATTGTATTGTTGTAGTTCCCTACCATAATAATTTTGCATAATATTTGCAAGTAATTCATTTGCATCTTGGTTTTCCAACATAGGACTACGTTCAATATTTATTAATTTTTGTAATGAGTATTGATCATCCTCATCTAGGGCAGACCATACAGTTTTTCCCAAATTTATATGTGGTTGTGCAGGTGGGTAAAGGACTAGTTTTTTTTTATCACATTTCAATTGGAAATGATCATATTACCAGATCTGCAACCAATGAATGCATCTGCAGTAGCCAACCAAGGTCTTCCTAGGATTAAGGCATATCCTGCAAGGTTTTCTTTGGCTTGTAACACCATAAAGTTTTCAAGGTATTCCCATGAGTCTAAAGTGATAACCAAGTCTTCTATAATTCTCTCTAGTTTTACTGTTTCCCTATATGCTAATTATAAAACAATAGGTGTAGGTTGGAGCTCTATTAATTGCAATTGCTTCATGGTTTCTTTTTTCATCACATTAATGGCTGCTCCTAGGTCAATTAAGGTATTTTTTATGAGAGTTCCATTGATTTTGACATCTACCACAAGGCTCGCAGTGTTTGCATATTTAGGGATAACTATGTTTCCTAAAATGATATCAACAAGTCCTAAAAACATGCATAGTTTGAGGGTCCTTCCATTTTCTATTTGGCTTCTTAAGGAATGACTCTCTCACTATTTTGGTATATATAGGCACTTCCTTAATTTCCTTTATCAGGGGCATTTTTATGCAAACATCTCTGAGTTATCTTAATGAGTCACATTTAGCTTCAGAATGATGCTTTTGTATAGTTAGTCTTTTAGGGGTGGCTCTAAAATTATGTTGGTTGGTTTAACCTGATTTTGTTTAGGTTCCTTAGGTTTCTTGTGTATAATTTTTATTGGGTGTTCCTCATCAGTTAGCTTTTTTATGTTTGGAGATGAAGGCCTAGCTAGCATTTTCCTTGAACAAAGGTGAATATCACTCAACTCAACCCCATAGGTAGGGTATTGGATGGTATCATTAGCATAAGCCTATTGAATAGGATTATTATTGGGGTTAGGTGCAAGTTGTAAGGTGTTCTAGGTTGTGATGGTGCATCCATGGCTGGATTTGGCATCATGGAGATTGCGGCTGAAAGGGCTGTTGTGGTAGTTTGTGTCTTGGTTTTTCCATTGCTGACCTTCGTGCCACTATGATGGTCATTGGTTTTGTTGGGGTGGTCACTGGGAATTATAGTTTGGTACCTAGTAATGTTGTGATGGCCATACCCCTTATTATTGTTGAGTCCAATTGGAAGCTTGGGTTATTGGCCATGGTGGATTTTATACATTAGTCTAGAGATGAGGGTTCCAATTTGAGAAGTTTGAATTACTCCCTAGATATAACATATTTTAGGTCAAGGAATCTTGAGGCATACCTTGTCTTCATTTCCATGGTTTGCATTAACCAATGTAAAACACTCGACCTTATTCATCCTCCAGGGCATGAAGCTCTTGCTTGTCTTCAAAGATGCTAGCCAACTTTTTGTATTTGCAACTGATCCTCTTCTAGCGACAATGGGAAAATTTTTGTTAGGGTTGCCTCTGCTTCTTCCTACTTCTTCTTGATATGGAGGGTATCAAGTTGGGTAGTTAAGTGGCTAATGATGTCCTCCTTCATATTGGATAGGATATTGCTAAGCTGTACCCTTGAAACTCCAATGGATGTCTTGTTCAGAGAAGAGGTACCACCCTTAGTCTTCTTGATGAATGAACTAGAGTAATTTTTGCACACTTCAAAAATATCATCAAAGGGTAGTTGAGAGATGTCCCCTACTCTAATGAGATTCATGGCATCCATAAAATCTTCATAGACTCCCCTTAAAATACCAATTTTAGGGATTCATAAGAGATTTTGTATTGATGAGATTGCTTGAGACAAAACTAAAATATTTCAAAATAATCTTCTAGTGGCTCATCTTCTTTCTATGACATCCTAAAGATGTCATCCCTCTTTCTATTAGTACCTCTATAGTAATTTTGATATTTTTCCAAAAAAATTGTCTTGATTATTTTCCAATTGGGAACAACATTCCTTCCCAACCCCATGAACCAATGTAGAGAAAAATCCTTTAGCATGGTTGGGAATAATTTGAGTTGATGGGCGTTTATAGTGTAGTCATAGTGTTGGTGTGAATAAATGTCTTGTACCTAGCTAATTCATTCACTAGGTAATTAGAGGACATATTCACATGATTAAGTTTACTTAGGATATAAGATTATTTCTAGAAGTCTTAGTTGGCTTTTCTAGAACTTATCTTATCTAGCTATATTACATGATTCGTAGGTATTTATTTGTCTCATGTCATAGGATTAAGACACTTGTCATAATCTTGTCTAATCCTATCTCTCATCCTTGCCTTTATAAGCAAGGTACCTCATGTACATTTGCATTCAATCATATTTAGCCAATATTCAATCTTGCATTGTGAAGCAAACTTTCTTTCCATTCTCTCTCTTGTGGAAGTGGTTTTGGTCTAGCAACTATTCTTGGGGGTGTTGGGGAGTCACCATCTACTCCCACATGGTATTAGAGCACCAGGTGTTGCAGATTCCTTCCTAGATCTGAGGGTTATATGTTGGATTGAAGTTTTTTTTCTAGATGCAGATTGGGGTTTCAAGGACCTCACGGTTGAGATTAGAAGGCACTGTAGATGAATTTTGACTGTAAATTCGTCCATTTTGGGTAAAGTTATTTTTGAGGCAAAATTTTTTTGCTAGAACAGCCTGCCCAACAGTATGATTTTCATATTTTTGCAAAATATTTCTTGCGGTATTTTATTTTAAAATTTGGGGCAAATTTTTATTGTATCGGGAAAAAAAAAATCTCTGCAATTTTTGTATAATCTGCGGGCTAAAATATTTATTTGGAAAAATATTGTTTGGGGTTTATAATTATTGTTGGTGGAATAAATCTTCTCTGAATTTTATTTTGTCTATTGGAAAATATCAAGTCTTGCATCATATTGTACATCATCGGCGGTACATCATCCTTGTTACTCAGTCTGTTGGCTGGGTGTATGACGGTTCGCAATCATAGGCACATCCAACGTACAAGGGCTGCATCAGAATATTCCACCATTCACCCATTGTCAATGTACCCTCATTGCTGGTGGCATCACTGTCAAAGGATTATACATTGGCGTTGTCATTGGAGTTTCGTCGGCTTCACTAAAATTGACATTTATTAGCTTAGCCTTCAAAGACCAGCCATAGTTTATGACCACTGACAGTTTGTTGGCATCGCCGGTGTATGTAGGGAGCCGGTATCCTTCTATTCAATTCTCATTGGCGACCAGATCATCTAACTGCATCGGCGTACTTATGGATCCGTCTCAGGTACTTTGTCAGATCGATCATATCATATGATTGTTTCCGCAGACTTTGCAATATATAAAGTTTTTTTTATATTAAAAACTTTGTTTATTATTGCCGACTTGTCAATAATCTATCGGTATAATTTGAAGTTTTTACTATTGAAAATTCCTATTATGAAGTTGTAGACCGTGTATTGTAAAGGCCGACCAAATTTTCCTTCAGCTCTGCCAGGTCATATGGATGACCACATTTTTTCCCTTGGGTGCCAAAAATTTGCACCTAATTAGTGTTCATAAAACCTAGATTTGTCCCTCAAGTGCCTTTTTACATGCCTTTTTTTCATTTTCTCATAACTTTGGCATATGGAGGTGAAATTTTTCAAATGAAATATCATTGGAAAGGTGGAGATCCGAATTTTTCAGTGGTGTAGATATTTTGTAGAGATTTTGCAGTTTTGTGCCATTTTTTCCAGGTTGAAGCTCAATCATTGTTTTTTGCCTCCAAGCTCGTATCTTTGTGCTTCGATCTCCGTTTTTCTCCAAATTTTTGGCATCGAGAAGGTATTCAGGAGCACTTCAATTATATTCATGCACTTTTTGTAGATTTATTTTCAAATTTTCATAATTTTAGTTTGTAGCTGATTTGATAGTTTGGGATACATTGTTGTAAATTTGCAAAAAAAGTATAAATTTGTTTGGTACAAAGGGGTTAATT
>VDFB02077573.1:0-17226 GCA_007258455.2 Sequoia sempervirens
CTCCCCCTCTCTCTCTAAAAGTCTCTCCCTCCTACCCACTCTCCCTCTCAAAGAAGCTCCTCTATCATGTAACCCTTAAGCCTAGGACCCCCTACCCTTTATCTCTCTCCCACTCCCCTCCTCTCTCTCTAAAGTATCTCCCTCCTACCAAGGATTAAATTTGATGGTCGAATTTTCTTGTCAACAAATTTTTTAATTACGTTTATCTATTCAATGGTTCCCTTAAAACATTATGGTATACCTTAGTGTATGTAAAATTATATATAAATCAAACATATATATCATTATAATTCTATATAAATTTTGACAGTCTATCCAAAATATCTCCTTTTATCTGATACAATCGTCTTAAAATTTTGATTGTATTCTATGGCAAAAATCTCTAAATACGGTCATGTGGCCATCAAATTTAAGCCTTGCCACCTACCCCCACTCTCTCCATATCTTTCTCTCAAGTCATCATTTAAAAAGAATATAATTAATATTTATATTAATATTAAAAATTAATTTTTAAAACAAGGTGTTCGACCGAACATCTTTAGAATGTTCGGTCGAACCCATTTAAAATCAAATTTTTTATTCTATGTTGTGTGGGTTCAGTCGAACATGGGTTTGGTCGAACCCCTATTCGACCGAACATTTTTTTTCTTCAACCGAACAACTGTTCAACCGTAGCCACACTTTTTCACCCTCCACCCCTGAGGCACCAAAATTGCTGAGAATTTTGCACTTCAAAGCTCGATTTGAGAATGAAAATGGAGATCTCAAAAACCCAACTAGTATCAGGTTCCCCTCAAAACGAACTATCCAACGAATATAATTTTAATATGTTTTGATTATATTATCTATCTATTTTTTAAGTTTTATTAAATATAAGTTTTTCATCGAAAACAAAACTCTCTATTCTGCACATGTGGAAAAATAGAAAACAATAAAAAAAAAAAAATCGATACATATAGTAAAATTTATGCATTATCGGGTAGAGTGTTATTAATGCAGAATTATGTCTATTTGACTTTGAAACTTGATTAAAAAGTATATTCAATAAAAAGCATCTAACCAAGTGGAGGCGTAAGTGACCATGGGAGTTACAAATATAAATTTGAAAGAAGCTGGAATTTTTATCTTTCAAGAGGAAGAAGTTATCGTTATCTGATTGATAAGTCACTTTTTTAAAAATGTTGTTTTGAAAAAAAACAATTTTAAATTAGGAAATGGAAAAAGAAGTGCAATCTAATTCCAAAAAATGAAAAAAATATTTTTAAAATCTACAAAAAAAATGTGACAAGAATCTAGTTTGCATCATCTTCGAATTCCTCACGGTTTAATCGCTATAGGTGCTCGAATGTGAAGATTTTGTTAAAAAAAAAAATATCAGTGTCCAGTTTGGCCAAAAATTGTAAACCACTATTGTGGATCACCCTTTTGTGCTCATTTTGAGATAATGTCTTGATGCAATTACATGTTGACAAATTGCATAATCTTACATAAAGTTGGGTTCATTCTTTTATCCTTCACATATCTTTATTTACACATGTTTCCACCTTTCTACCATGTCTTACCCATTCCTACATATTACTAGACATACATTCCACATTCATTGCACCTCCTATGGCCAAATATTTTTTCCACACATAAATAATTGTTTCCTTGTCCCATGTTGATCTTATAAGTGAAAGAGTAATTTTACAATGAACGTGGACCCTTAAATTGAAATTTTAAAATTTAAAATTGGTTAAATCTCACCCATGTTAATAAACATTGTAAGTTCACCCAACACATGTTTTTATAATTTTTTGGTATGTATATGTATTTAAAGGTATTCAATTCTCTCATTTTATTATCATAGGGAATCCTCACATATCCTCTTAAAGACTCTCATCTTGTATCATTTGAGCATTTAAGTGGGAATTATTAGAAGAACGTCTTGATGGGTGCACTAAACAATATAATATTTATTGTAGCAACATCATTTAGGACCTCTACACAATTTACTTGTTTCTTTATGTACCCTAGTAACCTGTCAACTCTCTAAAGGTATTATTAATTACTACTAGCCCTTTCAATAGAACAACAATCAATAGATTTGGAAAATAAAAGAGAGGAAAAACAAATTAGTTTGTAGGATTAGATCTATGGCCCCAAAGCAAGTCCTCGTCTATGAAATTGTTTGAGATCTACAAGCTTGACCTAGATAATCACATATACCTTGCATATAATTTGAGATAAAGCACAAATATAAGATAGCTCTCTAATTCTAAAATAACTAGATTCTTAAAATTACATTAAAAACATCTTTGTTTTAAAGACTAAGTACATCTATCCATCACACTTATTTCTCTAAATTAAAAATTAATTTTCAAATAATTACAACCACAACTAACTTATGCTTATGCGGTATGTATTTCATTAAATTAGCATAATCTTATGAAAACATTATTTTATTACAATAATAACCCTCCATACATTAATAACCATAAAGTTTCCCACCACATTATGACCAAATCAAATATAAGAGAAGCTTCACGAATCAAAATACAAACAAAATAAAAATATCAAGAATGTCAAAGGTCTAATATTCCCTTTTATTACTATCAATTACACTTGTTTGAGAAAATTCAAGATTTATAGTTTAAAGACCTATTTCTTTGACTATAATAGATAGTAAATCTTATGAGTAAATAGCTATCTTAGTGCAATGTCCTTCATATGCTCTATTTTTCTTATACAAATTCAATGATCTTGAACATGTACATAATGAATGTAATAGATAATACTACACTTTGAAAGGATTGACATCATAATGGTGTAGTGTTATTTCAAAGAAAAAAATCATATTTATGTATTTGACAAAAGAACATGAAAGTATATATATATAGGAATTGTTGCAGATTAGTCCAGTGTCATGACACCTCCTTTTAACAATGGCACCAACAAACTTGCTCATTTTTCATATTTAGGACAAAAAGTGTTGTAATTACAAACCATGCCCATCCACCTGTTGGTGGTACGGTGGCAACAACATTATCTTTAGTTTCAAAAGCTTTATGCAAATGCTTGTTGACAATTTTTTTTCAATCACAGTTCGACCAAGTTTTAATACCGTCTTGGTGGATAAAACATTCAGCAATTAAACAAGAATGGAGTCACAAACCAAATCATTCTTCATGGAATTTTGTGCTCCTCCCAATACATGTTGCTGATATTGATTTTTCATTTTCACTTCTTTATTTTCCCCATATGTTATGATCATTATATGTGTGTTTTCAATTTGTGATAAAGTTGAAATAATAAGGTTTTATCATTTTATTTTGTTTTCTTTTGTAGGTTATTTTGTTTTATTTTGTTTTATTTTGTAGGTTATTTGAAGTCTCAAGCTTCAGCGGATATATGTAGAATGTATTTCAAATATAAACTGCAAAAGTATCCTGAACCTCTAATTTTGAAATTAGGGAAAATTTCAAATGTCATTAGAGAATATAGACACAATACACAAAACAGATTCCATGAAAAGGCTGTAGAAACTCTTGAGCAAATGCGAATGGAAGATGTAAAGCCAAATTCGTAACCTTTGCCAGCATCCTTTAAAACCTGTGTAAAAATAGGAGTCGTGCAGTAGAGTATGGACATCCATCAAAGCATAAAGGATATAGGAAATTCAATGAGCATTGTAGCTGTAGCTGTAGTTGTCTGGTAGACATTTATGCCAAATGTGGATTCATAAACCAAATTATTTCAAATAACCTCTACTTGTATTAGAATTTCCCATGTGCTCAGGCGTGCAATACTCCAATAAACCAAAATGCTTTGAAATCATTGGCCGAGGCCAACTAAAACATGCTAGAACGACTGTAAACCTAGATGAAAATTTAAAATGACCTAAAAGAACCAAGTATAAGATTTATTGATTGCTCTTCAAACAGTTTTAAGTTGTACAAACCCAACTGAGACGGACTAACTCAGTTATGGGGGGAAGATGTCAACTGTTGGATAACCTCATTATCATAATGAAGATAATAATATGAATAAAAATTACTTTCACAGCAATCATGAATATAGAGTTTTCAATAATAATAAAAAAATGCCAGATTACCTAACCCTATTCTAACTTTGAAGAAATAAGAGTTACAATTAGTTGCAAGGCATGCTGCGTATTGTCCTAAGCTATTGCAAGTGTAATTTATCCCTTGAATTGTCAATGCAATACAAATATTTCATGCTCTTTCATGCATATATTTGTAGGACTTACAAGCAAGGAAGGATGCACTCTCCTCCATTCTTTGAATTCACAGAATTTTGATTTTCTTCAGGCAACATGTTATTAGGTGTGACGGTTCCTTCGCCTGACTAATGCTCCTGAATGCTGAGACAACTAATCACAGGCATCAAAATCTTCTGGCCCTTAGTTATAATGCTCTCCCTGCCCCACATAATTTCTTTGATGGACATAGACTTTTTTTGAAAGTTCATAACTCTTAGCTCATTTATCCAAGTTAATAACCCGTTTTCACAATTACATGAAACCGACCGCTTAGAAACTAAGTTCTCCAAAGCACTATTGCTTAACTTGAACTTCCCCTGTTTGAGATGCAAGCTTTGAAAATTCATGGGAGGAGTTGTGATTAAACCACCAGTGAAAAACTACAGTGATTTGAAAAGCGTTTCAAAGGCCAAATAGGTTGGTTTGCAACTCGATCTGGCAAAAATGTAGACTTCTCTGTAAATGTGGGGCATCTGTTTTAGAGCATCCACAAGCCAAACCAGGGCTCTGCCACCAAAAACCCATGGGAATTTTATACCTAGGCTTATTAATGCAGAGGAGCTCAAAATTAGTCCATATTTTATCCTTAATTAGAGTGTGGGCAAGGCGGCACTCACCGTTGATGACATCCATGGCGATGTTGTTGACGTGATTCTCAAGGTCGAGCAGTAGGTCCAGGTTTCGAAGCCCCATGTCCGCATCGATGGCCACCACTTTGAATTCCAGCCTATCCAGTGAAACACCTAAATTTGCAGTTGTTATGGTTTTCCCTACTCCTTTGCTGGATGTTATGACTACTATTCTAGGTATCTCACCTACTAGCTGGGGTTTTCTGTACCATTGCAGTATGCTCTGAGTTACAAACCCTAATCTTTCAGCATGTTTTGTTCTATTCGGTCTAGAGTTTTTTTCTTTCATTTTGGTATCGAAACCAGTGACCTCCAAAGAAAGAGCACATATGGCCTTTAACTGGAAATGGTGGTGCAGAAACCTTGGTCATGGCTGTCGATCCAGAGCATGGAAAATGGAGGCATATTTTCACATCCAACCTAGCGAAAGCTGAGAGGTTTATTAAAGATTTCGAGTTATTAAAACTCAGATAAGGACTATGTAGCTTGGAGTAGGTGTATAATTTTGCATCTACTCTGATAAAGAATGGGAGGATAAGGAAAAGACACTTCATTCAAGGTGTGCCAATACCTAATTTGAAACACCCGCTTGCAATTATTAAAGGCGCTAAAGAGATCTGCAATGTACAATTTTAATAACATAGCCGTTTTGTAGAAACCATCAACTTGCTGCCAGAATCGATGAAAATGCAAGTTGCATTTCGATATCTGCAATCCGATATGATGGACGTACGATACAGCAACAAAGTGACGTAAAACCAGCGACAACCACTATTTGCCGTAGTAATGAGAGATAAAAGAGCAGCAGGAAAATGAATGCACATGATCTTTTTTATTTTTGATCATCTCCCAAGGTCTATTGAAAATGATGAGCCATCGATTTAACATTTTTAGTTGGTCATCTTCATATTGGATACGCCTTCGACGTAAAATATTTCAATATGGAGTTGTAGGCATTAAAAGCTTTTCTTACCATATCAAACCATAGGCACTAAAAGCTTTTCTTACCATATCAAACCACTAGATGTACAATTCCAAACTCTATTTCAATATGGAGTTGTCGGCACTAAAAGCTTTTCTTACCATATCAAACCAATAAATGTAGAATTCAAAACTCTAATTAAAATTTGCACAATCCCTATTTATGTTAGATCACCCATCACTTTAATTCCTCTCAATCTTGAGACTAATATCCATGTCATGCATGAAATTTTAGTGTGCAATTATTTTTTCTACAACCCATATCATGCATGAAATTTTAGTATGTAATTATGTTTCCTACAACCCATTTGATTGGTGAGATAAATTTTGTCACATATATTATTTATATTAAAATAAATTCAATTCCTCAAAAAAATTTAAATATGGTTACAAATAATGATAATTCATATAAATTTTAACAAGTAATTGACAAGGATAAAAATTTGGCCTCTCCAACAAAACTAATCATGCCTATAATTTCTTGACTATCCCTAATCCTCTTATTTTTCATTGGAATTATATATGATGTTACTAATGGGCATAATGAGACCTCTAATCTTGATTTGGGTTTAAAAAATAAAATCAACAATCAAAATTATTTGAATTGAAAAATATTTTTTATGAGATCTTAGATGATCTTAGGATGACAACATGTATCTAGGTAATCTCTTAGAGTTTCCTTATGTATTATTTTAGTTTGAGGTAACTCTTCTAACCCTTAGGTGTGTAGAGTTAGCACTTTATAAAAATAAAGATTTTTTTTCACTTGATTAGGAGATAGGTGACTATGTCTATGAGGGTTAAAAATTATAACTAAATGGTAAAATAAGTTAGTTGTAATTCAAATAGTGGTTCACTTTTTTGTTTAGTGTTATATGAATATAGACTAAAATATGTGTAATGCCCCTCCGTTTTGCTCATTCTTGAAATTTAGAAAGTTGGTTATTTGGTGGCCATGTCATGTTTGCTTGTTACTTGTGGTTGGTAATTTGCTAGGTCTTGAGGACTTTTGGATTGCATCATTTAATTTGATTTTTATATTAGGTCCAATATCACTAACCTTATGACTAGAAGTAATTTATCAAATTAATCTAAATTTTAAAGTCACTTGAATTGGTTTAGGATCAAATAAAGAGCTAGATTTAATAATAGATGTTAATTGTATTATCATTGAAAATTTCTTATTTTAAGATGAAAGAAATTCTAACTAAATGAATTTAATAAAAATAATTATTGAGTGAATTTAATTAAGAAATTTAAAATCAAGAGTTATCATAGATAAAATATTTAAAAATTGGAACTCAAGTTTGAATAAGGATTAAAGCAAGGAAAAGAATTGTTTATTGCTAAATAAATAAATAACAATTAAGCATCATTTTGGAAGAGTAAAAGGCAGGGGAAGCTGGAAAAAGATAGCATATGTTTTATCTTCCTTTGTCTCATCATCTTCCAGGGAGAGTTATCAATCTTTGAAACTCATAAATGAGAATGGAAGAGACAACTCTGGGGGGAGTTTTTGGTGAAATAAGTAACTTTCTTCGCTCTGCAATTATTCTTTTTATCCAGTAAAGATAATATAGATTTGGAGAATTTGGGAGAAGTCGTCTCTAGAGAATGGATTTGGGGGCTGTGTAAGAGATCATCTTTGCTCGTCATTCCCATCTTCAAGCATGTTTCCAGGTTGGTCATGTTATTCTGTATTTTCATGGTTTTCTAATAGCGTAAATGAATAATTTCACTTTTCATTCTCTAGTCGTCTTCTCCCACTATTTGAGACCCAATTTATAGGTAGCGGGTTCTGGTTAGTGTTATGCTCACCTTTAAAACCTATACATTGGGATATAGTGCATTTTATGTGTTTGTTTAGGCAATGTCCATTGATATCGATTATTCTTCCAGCCCTATGGTGGTCAGTGTATATTATTTGAAACCAAGGCCAGACATCCATCCAATGGATCGTATATTTATCTTTCCTCTCATAGCATATGCTGTTGGCCTATTCCTCAAATCTGCCAACCGAATCAGCTTGTTTTGAAAACTGAAGTTTCTCCTGCGCCTCCAGTGTAGCTCTTTCTGCCCGTTTCAGACACTTTCCTTGCTACAAATCATCTGTAGGATTAATCATTTGTACCACATGATTGATGTGCTACGAATCCTTGGATTTAAAGGAAATGGCCTCTCACGTTTTTGCAACCATAACCATCTCAAACTTGGAGGAGGCTTGGTTCGTGTGTCTTCTATGATGTCGTCATTGAGCAGACTGTTCAAGTGAAGAAATTGTGGACCAGTGAGCAGATTATTTAATTCTCTTGGTCTGCGCAATTTTTCAAGCCTTTTCCAATTACCTCCGTTTAGTCGAAGCTGAGAGAAATTGATGTTATTGGATTCAGCGTTTAGATGAGCTCCTTCGCATAGTCTGGAAATCTAAATTTGTTTAATCTCCCTGATACCACTGGCAA
This sequence comes from Sequoia sempervirens, assembly GCA_007258455.2. NCBI lineage: Eukaryota > Viridiplantae > Streptophyta > Pinopsida > Cupressales > Cupressaceae > Sequoia > Sequoia sempervirens. The sequence continues at coordinate 8,331 of VDFB02077573.1, forward strand.
CCTTTCACCGCTGCAGCATTTATACTTAGGAGAGTGTACAAATTTAAATAACCTCCCTGAAACCATTGGCGTCCCAACTTAGCTGCAGCGTCTAAAATTCACTCTCTAATATATTGGGCAACCTGTCACAGTTTCAGCGTTTAGAGTGGAGGCGTGGTACATAATTTAATAGCCTCCCTGAAACCATTGGCATACCACCACAGCTGCAATGTTTAGATTTGCAAAGGTGTAGTAAATTTAATAGTCTCTCTGGGTTCATTGTTCACCTGTCACTGTGGTGCACTCAAACATGGTAGGATGTATAGTTTTAAATAAATTCTCTATTTCTTTGTGTTGCTAAAAAGTCTGTCTTCTCATCTGCAATCCCACGCTTTGTAGTCATGTCTACCAAAGCTCTTTTGCAACTATTTTTATCTCTCAGAAAAATTATTTTCTTTTATTTTATTTCATGGAATCTACCTTGGAAATTTTCTAACGCCTTCCAATATATCCTTACAGCTATGTCTCTTGAGTTCTCTTTCAATTTATCTCTGCCATATAGTCTTTCTTTGCCCCTGCTAACTTTATTTTCCTCTATCCAGCGCGTATATATATATATGAAAATAAATTCTTGTTAAATGAGAACTTGGGTTACAACTCCACGTTTTCTCAATGGTTTTGTGTTTATCAGTCAGCATGCTCGGTCTAAGCATTCACATTTTTGCATACATGCTTACGAAGGTAGTTGAAATCCCCACCTCTAATAACATTCTTTTCCTTGTACATATAGGAGTTTATAATTAGTCTAAATTTGTCCATCTTTCGAGTAGACTGATTTATAATTTTTCTTTCAAGTATAAGTATATAAATATTTATATTTAGATTGAGTATCAATTATGTGAGGGGCACATAGATTTTTGTATTGTCAATATTTAGTATTTATATGAGTAACATCGGAGTAATAGATATCTTCTTCTTCTTTATTTGAAATAAATAAGTACTTATTCTTATAGAGATTTAGTCAATGAAGTAAAATAAGTTTAAAAGAAAATATATTAATGATATATATATATATAGTGTGTTCTAATGAAAGAATACATTTTTTCCTATGTAAACTTATTGTGTTTAAAGTTATATTGAAGGAATGGTTTTGAGTTTCGAAAAATAATTATGTAAAGTGTAGTTAAATTAGGTGCAACAATTAAATTTAAATAGAAGATTAGGGAATTTAGGATATTACTATTATCACAATTATTATGATTATTTGTTAATTTGTAGGTGAATATTGTTATTTTATAACTTTTAGAGTAGAATGGTAAGATTAGGGTGTAAGCTAAATAACTAGGAAATTGTATTAAGATTGTCTCAAATATTTTTGTTTGAGGGAAATAATCTTTTAATTTAATTATGAGATTAATGATAAGGATTATTACTGATTATTGTACCTAATTTAAATGGAAAGGTAGGTTGAAAATATTAACTTGGGATTTCTTTTAATATAGTGGAAATTAAAATTATGAAGTACATATTTACTTTTTCTTATGTGTTCTCTTATTTGGTGTTCTAAATTTATAGTATTAATTTGGTGATATCCTTTAATTCCTTTATATTTCTTTCAGTTTATGAATTAAATAGACATTGTCTTAATATCCAACTCCTCTCATCTTATAGAAATTTACTAGGAACAATGATTCTCTTATTTGTATATTCTAATTAAGTAATTGTCGAGTATCGTGTCATGGGTGTTTGTACTGAGCTTTTATGGAATTGTGTATCCTTGGCCATGGTTAAGTATTATAATAAATTCTATTTGATTTCATTATGGTAGTTTTTATAAACTTGAATTAACGAAATAAAATTATTCCTTGAATTGAGTTCTCATTCTTAATCATTTCATTTGGATTGTTAGCTAGTGGATCATTTTATGATAATTTGGGTGTCTAATCGATGAGGTTCTTATACGGATAGTTATTTAGAATTTGAGATTTTTGTTGGCCTGTTTGTTGAAGATTGATTTTGTTCTGATTGTTAATGTGAATAGATAATTGTTGTTGTTGCCATGTTTTCTGATTTTTATGATGGTGATTTACGTACCAATCTAAGGGATTCTTGTGAGGAGAAAATTGAGGTCTCCCATGGAATACCTAGTTGGTGGCTTTAGGTTTTGTTAAGTGATTTCGTTGAATTAAAGGTTGATTTTCTTTCTTGTGTTTTTTCTATTTGAGGTGACACCATTTTTGATTTGTGGATGGGTCTTGATGAACCTTCCCTTTTTATGGCTTTTCTGATTTACTCTCATATTTGATGAAATTTCATCCTTGTGTTGGACTTATTGGGGAAAAACTTGTGTTGCTTCATTTTACCCTTGTTTGTGAGTTGTTGTTCTTTTGGCTTCCAGAGGCTTGAGATGATTGTCATTTGATGTTCTCTTTTTATGTACTCTTGGCAAAGCAAGATATTGGTATCATTATTTTGAAAAGGGTTGTACGAGACTTTGTTGAGACTCTAATTTTTGTATTTGTTAGCGAGATGGGTAATGCCTCGCATGCTTTTATGATGTGATTCTTTGTTTTAATTATGATGGTGCAACCCTTAATTGTTCTTGGTTTCTTGGTTTTGGTTTGTGATTGTTGGGTCTCTAGGGAGAGTGGCTCCTTGTGGGGGCCGGCGCCCCGCATAAGGGGAAGAGCACAGGAGAACCCACGAGTGAGTTGGTAATCAAGTGAAAACCTAATAATTAACTTAGGATGGTTGGGTAGTAATATCATTGCAAGATTAAAAAAAATGGATGCCTCGTCTTCATTAGTGCTTCCGCAGGCTAATGGAAGGCTGAGAAGGCCGTGGTTGGCAAGGTCGTGACCTCGTCTTCACGAGAGTTCTACGGCTCCGCATGAGCTACCCTATGGTGCCGGCACCTCCAGTTGGGAGGAAGAGCACAGGAGATCCATAGATGGGGGCCGGCGCCTCAGCTTGGGAGGAAGGGCCAGGAGAACCTATGTGGGCTATGCGATGACACTCTCCCCTAGTTGCCCATGTGTTTTACTTTATTGTGTTCCTCTGGAAGTAGGTTGTGGGAGTTGGTATAGATTGTTGATTTTTGGATTTAGATTGATTTGTGATTATTTCCTTGATGCATCTTTGGTGTACTTCATGGTTTTGTATGATCTCATTGATATTTGACTTATGACATTGTACTCTTATGGTACCATGATATGATGTTATTGTAATTGTTTAATTGCAATTTGGAATTGTATTATGTTGATTTGGAAGTGTTCCATGATCATTCTTTGGTTACTTGTTATTGGTCATTGCTTTGATTTACGTGATGGGATTTTTGATCTTAATTTATTATGTTGACTCTTGGATGTTGTTGCAATTCTTGAAGTTTATGATACTTTTGTATTTTGTGAGTCTTGTGATTCCGTGTTGGGATGTTCATGGTTGAGGACTCTTCTTGTTAGCTCCTAGCACGGGGGGTGGGTCTTCAGACTCACATGGTCAGGTGGAACGTGCTAAGCACCCCCATTGGGTCCCCATTCGAGGATCGAGAGATGCGGATTGATCCTGCTATGACAACTCCAGAGTTGTATCTGTATTGGATCCATTTATGATATTTTGCATCATGGTATCTTGTTGTATGGTTTCCATCCCTGATTGGAAACACTATTGTATCATTGTACATCTTGAGCATTGTATTGTAATGTAACATTATACCTTATGTGGCTTTTTGTAGTTGTTACTCATTGTGTTGAGTTAATTATGTATATGTTGTACTTACTCAGATGGTTCCTTATCGATGATTTTCATGTATGTGTTATAATTGTTAATGTTTACTTTGTTATGGATTATATCTTTGGATTTTTATTCTTTATTTAGGTTGGCAATGGATCGTCTAAATTACATTAATGGCTCTTCATTGTACTAAGGATGTATATGTGTTAGTGAATTTACTTGCGGGAATTCTTCATTGTAAACAATGTATCTTATGTTTACTTAAAAAAAAAAAAAATTGTGCTGTAATTATTTTGTAATTGTCCTTTGGGGTTCGCACGGCGGGGCATTACAATATGATTTATTTTAATACCTAGATTGCCTAAAATTATGTTACATTTAAAGAATATATAAAAGTGACTTCTTTTCTACTTTGAAAAATGTACAAACATATCATTGTAAAAAAGCTTTGAGGAATTGTACATTTCAGTACATTATTAAATCTTTTTGGTAAAAATATGTAACTCACAACAAGACATAATGTAGATTTTTTTAATAATTTTATAATATATTTCCTTTTATAAATTATTTAATAGGATTAATGAAGAATAATGAAACTCCTCATTTAAAATCAGCTTAAATTTACTAAAAATAATAAAAAAATATTATTCTAAAATGTATACATCATGATGTCTTGATTGGTCTCATATAGTTTAAAAGATAATTTTTTTATTTAAAAGATTAATAACTAAGCAGGTTGTGACACATAGTGATTGAAAAATGATAGGTAGTTGATAAATAAGTTAAAACTAGTCATAGATATTTGAATATCAAATAAAATCCTTTAAAAAATCTATTAAATTTTCCAAATAAATATAAATATAATTTAAAAATAAGTTAAAACTAATCATATGTATTTGAAAATTATATAGAATCCTTTGAAATATCTATTCAATTTTCTAAATAAATAAATATATAATTTTAAAATAAGTTAAAACTAATCATATATATTTGAAAATTACATAAAATACTTTAAAAAACAATCATTTTTCTAAATAAATAAAAATATAATGTTCTTAGCCATATTGATTCAAGTATTTTTACAATAAGTTATATTTGTAGTTAGAAGTCTAGGAATTGGGTTTGGAATTCATAACATAAAACTAATTCCAATAAAATGAGAAAACCATTTTTTAAAAAATATAATCAAAATAGACATTTGATCCATTAATACAAGATATTCGGTTCAATTAGATATAGATATATAATATGTTAAAGAATAGATACTTAATCTAGAAAAACAAGGTATCTAATAAATATAAGATATTTGGTACGGTTTCAATATTTGATCCTAACTAGATATTTATTTTTAGTGCTAGCTAAACATTCTAGGTAGACCAAATATTTATTTTAGGTTGATACATTATTCAATTTCACCAGAGACAAATAGGTTCCCACCCATTTCCTCCATTTCCACCATCAAATTTGTAATAATTCCCTTGGAACCTTCTAAAGCTACTCACAACATACTATATGGACCACTAAGGTGGTTTCAATGTGTTCATGCAAAAGAATATTAAATGTTGTACATAGAAACATTACAACAGTTGGTAACTTGAAATGTTGCTTTTAGAACACATTACATGGATCAATGTGCTAGTTTCTATGGGCCAATGATGAATGATCTAAAGTATTTTAGGTAAATATTTTAGAATTAGTAGTTTGACATAAACTTTCCAAGTAAAAGCCCTTGGCTGATTATAAATTCTCATCTCCTAAAATTTCTACCCTAAGAAAACATAATTGATGTCAAAATGTGTAGTTTTTTTCTCTATTTTGAAGCTAGCACCTTAAGACTCCATCTAGCTCTCAAGGAATCTTATATTTTTTTCATTTACTTGTCTAGTTTTATAAGGTGTCCCTTCTAGAAAGAAACTAATTCATTTAGGAGTTACATATTCTCTTTACCCAACTTTTAACAAACCAATGTCAATGTAGCACATAGTTTTTTTTTTCTTTTTCCAAAGCACAAAACATGTCTTGAGAGAAATTTCCTTTCCCTTTATACCTAACTCATTCAACTTGAATATGGTTAAGACTAATGGTTCTACTATTATTTATGCCTATTTGAATTCGATTTAATATTTTTTTTACATGTAGTGATAATTTTTGTTATGAAATTATAGAAATATTGTAACTTTCAATTAAGGGAAAGGGGTCCATAGTGGGTAGGGGTCCAATGGTAGGTATAGAAGTAGGCTTGAGTGGGCCTCATAATGGGAAAGCTTATTATCCAATAAACTTACACTTAATATCCAATTGCAAAACACTTTTATCCATAAAGTACACAAACTGACAAATCATGTGATGCCATATCAACGCACCAATAATACATGACTTATTCACCCGCTATCAATCTCACCTTTTTTTGGACCTTTTTGGATACCTTAACAAAAAGCATACTAATGTGGCATCATATTTGATGATGTGGCCTTGAAACCAATTGTTATAAGTAGGGGACTTGTCAAATAAGTTGTTGTACATTTTTGGGACTGATTTGAAGTTTTCACATAAGACTTTGAGAAGTGGGAAGTTAGGGTGGCCCACTATAGGCTCCTTTCCCTTATAACTATGAACATTTGTCTATACATAATAGAATATTTAAAATCTCTAATATTACTTTGGAAATTCAAGTCTAAGTTCAAAAGGCTTAATTTGAGATGGAGTAACTCTATACGACAATGGAGAAATGATCTTTGTGTAACAATTATAGTTCTTTTATGTTGTCCTTATCATGTTTCAACTCTTTATGGTTGTTGCTTGATGCTAAATGATAACAAAATCACTTGATTAGTTATTATGTTTTCCACATATTCACAAAATTGATTGCCACCATATAATATTTTTATATGAACCTTTTTCTATATTACACATGACAAGTAAGATAAAAAAAATTGATTATATTCAAGATACAATAATAGTTATAAAAAAGTCAACCAAACTATTAACTTTTGACTTTTTTTATTCTATAATAAATTAATTCAATAACTTTATTTTTACTCTTATTTTCTATTTCAAACCTTATTAGTTTGTAAATAACATTTCTAACTAAACATCATACTAGAATTTTTTTTATATTTTTAAGAATCAAATTATAATTGCTTAACTTTTCTAATTAAATATATAAAAGACTTTCTAAGATTTCAAATACAAATTTGATACATTATATAATTTAATATATAAAGGTCTGCATTCAAATTTAAGTAAACAAAGACTATATTTTAATATTCTATTCAAATTATGCACCATGACCACTTCATTCATTCTACAATTAAATAAACTTTGTCAAACTTTTTAAATATAAATGTGTCTTCATTTCAAAGCTTTTGAAGTGGACGAATACAATAAATCTACACCATATTACCTGATTTTATAACGCAACTCACATAACACAATTTCACCACAAAAGGTATTTTGGAAGGAAAAAGGAAGAGCTGCCACAGCAATCACGGGCACACTAACAGCCAAGGAAGCCTGTTGTTTAAATGCAATTGCCCACTTTTTGCTTGAGGATGAATTCTCCGACGAGACATCGAATTCCCTTTCACCAATGGCTATTATTGTTGCCGGGAAGGACCGAACAAGGCATTACAGGGGAGTGAGGTTTGTTAAGGCTCATCGGAAATATGCTGCAGAGATTCAAAACCCTAAGAAGAAGGGTTCCAGAATCTGGCTTGGCACCTTCAATACAGCCGAAGAAGCTACAGCGGCGTATGACCGTACAGCTTTTGAAATGCGCGGTTCGAGGGCTATCCTCAATTTCCCTCTCAACGTTGAATCCGAACTGTATGTGGATCCTTTTTCTCAATCCTCCTCTTCATGCTGAAAATTGGAGGAGTAAAAGCAAAGATGAATTTGAAATTATAAATTGTGTTGAGTAGATGATTTTTTATTGTTTATATTATCAGTTCTAAAATAATATTATACATATAGACAGGACAGATGGAAATAATCACACCTGATGATTTAGTTATAAACTTTTTGTACATACAAATGTTCTTTGGAGGTTTGTTCACCCCCAAAATAAACAGCTAAAATAATCGCTACAATTTTCTCTTCTCTTAATTACAATATACTTTCATTTTGATAAAAGTAGATAAGGGAGAAGACCCAGTATCTGCCAGGGTTAACTTCGCGCAATCATAGAATTCAAATTATACGTCGAACCGAACAAAAAAATTATGGGTTTTTTTTGCTCATAGATTAAGTGCTTATAACTAAGGTTTTGGCTTGTGGGAAATTTGGTCAAGTGCGGGAGCATTGGATATGCGCGTGAGGGTCAAAAAGACACCTTATAGAGGTGTCGTCTACTCACCGCCACCTAACATCCCAGTATCCGCCAGCTATAGCCACCAAAAAAAAAAATTAAAACACCTAAATGTGTCACTATTAACATTTAATTAAAACTATTTTATCATTCAAATCCACTTAAAAGTCAATGGGTCTAATTCACGTTAGCACCTTATAAAATCACTTTGATGCCCATTAAAAATCACTCCTACAATTAATCTCCTAACATTAGCACCGAACACCAAACACATTACACCCCAATTAATCTTCATTGGGGGTCTCATTAATGCATATGACTAATTTTTTTTGTGGGTATCCCATTCTTTTCCCTCATTTTACAACGCACTCTCTCTAGAAGGTTCTTGGTGATGAAAGCAAATGCAGATGGCGACGGCTCTCCATAACTCTTGTTGGTTCGCATGCCTTGAGGTAACAACAAACATCATTCTCCTTTGAATATGCAAACAATGGTACTGGTTAATCATTTTCTTCTGCATCTTTCATGACCTGTGAAGGGTTTATTCAATGATTGAAAAATTATTACTGGTTGTTTAAGAAATAAATCATTCCTCTTACACGCCTTTTCGCCATTTGTTGTTTGATTTTGTTGGGTCATGGTGTTAGTGTTTTACACACGGGTTTTTTGGGGTTAAATAATTTCCTCTCCTCATTTTACCACACACTCACATCCTGGTAAAGTCAATTGTATAATGATTTTGTCTACAGAAATGAGAGGAATTTTGTGGATTTGACCACATGTTTGCAAAAAATGATTTTTTGGTCTGCATCAACCTTTTTATAAAAAAACCCATCTGAATATGGGCATAAATCAGCAAGCCCATTTAGTATACAAAAA
>VDFB02077574.1:0-19679 GCA_007258455.2 Sequoia sempervirens
ATTTGATTTTAAAACTTTATTTCCTCCGCAGGGTTTTATTTCCTAAGTCTTGGTTGGCCCTGTGTTTCATCTTTTAAAAAAAAACTTATGTTGTTGTTTGTCATCTGTCTAGTAATTCCCACTTCTCCTTTTAATGAATGTTTTATTTTGCAAGGGTTGATTTAGTGTTGTTGTTGATCTATTTCCTGTAGATATCAATGGTGCACACCATCTCGTGATTAGGAATTAAAGGATCGTGAAATCACGGGCGGGCGCCGCGTGTCCTATCCGGGGGATCAAATTTGTGCTATTTCTGACCAACTTCCATTTGATCTGAGCCATTCCCCGCCATCCCATGATGGTGCTTGGGTTGATTGTGAAATCATGGGTGGGAACCACATGTCTCATCCGATGAAGCTTAAAGAGTAAAGGAAACACTAGCCGACTTTAAATGTATTAAGGGGGGGATTACTAAAGTGTTCTCGAGACACACATGTTCTAAATCGATGGATATGTTATAATCTCACTGGAAAAGCTGCTCGAAGGATAACGACATGGTTGGCGACTATGTTAAAGGAACGAGATCATTGATGCTCAGGATCAACGATTGTCCGCCATCGCACGATCAGAAGTTTTAGGATTGTGATATCGCAGGAAACCACCACGTGGACTTCCTTCATAGTGTATGGTAAGGTGGGCCCCTTATCATCATGTTGTCAATTGTGTCAGCTTGTTTTGAAGGTGGTCATCGATGACTTGATCAAGCTGAAGAATCGACGGCTCGAATTTAAATCTGGATCAAATATGGTTGGAGTCGTTCATGCAATGCGAAATTGAGCTTTAATGGCAGATGAGACACTTGCTAACATAATTTGATCAACAATAAAATCAATTTTCCTACTTGTTCTATATCACAAAGGATTCAACTATTTCGCAGAGCAGTTTTAGAGCTGAAGGTAGAATTGCAAGTTTCTGTAGCCAGAATTTGGGAGTTCTGTGAACAAAGTTGTGAGTTTATTTTCTGTGCCTCCCAGTCATTTTGCATTTGAATTTGGGAAAGGATTAGCTGGATATGTTGTGATCTTGTTGATGAATGTGTTAGGGCTATAGTTTAATTATAGTTGTGAGAAATTGCAGTGTTTTGTCCTGTAATTTTCTATCTCTAGTTAGTCCTAGCTATCTGAATTATAACGTTGTAAAGAAGCCCTAGTTTGTCCGAGATGGCACCACCCAAGCAACATTCTAGCCAGACTGAATATTTGAAATGAAACTTGTATGATGATTTCCTGGATCAATTGGCCTTGTCAACGAATGATAGGAGGAAGGGATTGGTCCTAATAAAAGGAAAAATCCTAGGGGAAGGGTTAGTGTATAATTGCTCCAACATTGCCAATGCTAGGGTTCCCCTCACTGGCTTGGAATTGTTCAGATTGTGGTACAGATAGAGGAATTTTCCTCACCCTTTTTCAAATGGATGGATGTATGATATGGGGAAGCTGGTGGTACCAAATGTATTCCCTGATGTAGACCTACTTAGGACAGTGGCTACAAGATATGACCCTGTTACACGGATAATCAGGGACAATGATGGAAAGGTTATATTGAGCATTAACAGAGAAGAGGTCCAACGTATTTTTGACTTGAGTGAACCGAGCGAAGACTTGGTTCCTATCAACCTTGAGGAAATGAAGTAGGAGTATGAAAAGCTGAAATCTCTTTTTAGAGCAAGGTTTCTTCCACTTCATCTGGCCAGGGCAAGAGGTTCAAAATTTCATATCAGCCCCAGTGACCAGTAACCTTTCAAATTAAATTGTTTTGCAAACCATTTCTTGGCCACTTTCTATTCTTTATGTCATATTTTGGGTTTCAGTCCTAGTACGGTAATTCCCATTGCTTATATGTTCATGGGGGGGAAAATACAACACCCTAACTTCTCTGTGACCTATGACTTCGCTTCTTTCTTGGCCAAGAGGATGCATGAAGTGTTGTCAAAGCTACAAAACAATGATACTGACACTCAATTCTTTTGGTATTCTATGCTAATGCATATGTTTTTGTTTAAGAATGTTGACTTTTTCTTTGAGAGGCTGAAATTAAGGCAATCAGTTGATGGAGAAAGATTGTCAGTACAAATATGGGCTGCAGATTTATCTTGTAATAAGGAAAGCACTAGTTATGTGAAATTTGATAATTGTTTTACTTTCAGATTAAGGGCTAGATTAATGGTGAATATACCTAGGATCCCTGAGGAATTACATGATTTTCTCATGCCAAAGGAGAGGAAGCCAGAATTGAAGGTTTACCATAACTGGGGTGACATTATCCCATACCCAGTCGTGCTTTACATCTTGAGAGTATGGATATGTCTGGCGGAATCATGATGGGCCCAAAATTTGTAATATGATGGGTATGTGGTTGTGACTTTTTAACCCAAAACTGATGAAATGAAAGAGGTTTTTAAAGGAGATTCTCAGCTTTCAACCAATATAAATTATGCTTTACTTTGAATTTAATAAATAATTATTATTCATTTTCTATTTGAATTATGACTAAGTCTTGATTGATAGGTTGATTGAAAAAAATATATAGCTTTCAAATGGTATCACATATTTTGAATCCGAAACATGCATCCACATTCTATGAGTTCACATACTATAGGATAAAAAAGAAAAAATGGAATTTCATAAAGTTTTGACCAAGTTAAAGGTCAGGACATATCACGAGTTTTATATTTTTAAAAGTTGTAATAAAAATTCATAATTAATTCTTCATTTAGAAAAATTACGAAAAATATGCATCACACATCAGGACATGGAGTCCTCTACTTATATCTAAAATATTATAAAAACTATTTATCATTTTATTGTGGTTAGGGTGGTTAGAAAGACACCTACTTCTTATTTTTTCCAGAAAATTTAAGTACTACTGCATTGAAATTAAAAATTTTCACCAAATAGAATTTTTTTTTTTTTAAAAACCTGAGTATTTTGAGAGCTTTTCATTAAATTTTCTATAGATTTTATTCTTACATATTTTTGAAATAATATAGATAACTTATTCAATTTTTTACGTCAATTTTCCAAACTTTGATTTTTCTAAATTTTTTGCCACTTAAGGGCCTGTTTTTTCCATGATAATCTTGCACATACCCGTATATGGTTTTCAGGGAGCCCCTCATATATTTCTATACAATGTACCACCAAGAGTGGGATTTGTAGAAGTTATGTGGTAGATAGGTTGTATTCATGAGGACAACCTCACTGTAAGGGGTAAGGGAACATTTTTCCCAGATTTTACAGTGGTGTCTGATTTTATATTTTCAAAGGGAGGCTACACGCATTTTGATAATTTCTTTAATGATTACCATTTGAGGTGTGGACCAAAGTGGTAGCACGATCCTAAGGGTTTCTTTGCTCTTTTCATACAAAGAATAAAAGCTGGAAAATTTGTGCATGAGTTCAATTTCCCTGAAGACTTGATTAGAAATGAATTTGATTTGAATAGACATGAGTTGAACAAGGAGAAATGGATAGCTTATGGTAAGCTACGAGATGTTGTGCACAAAATGGATCTAAAATATGATCCACTATTAGAGTTCAGTCCCCACCATAAGAAAATTGATTTTCTGATGGTAAACTTCAAGGAAATTATGGGCACATTGAGGACAAAAAAGGTATATTTAAAATTGAGTCTGGGTGTACAAGAGCAAGGTGTCAGAACAATTGAAACAAGGCTAGCATACCAGCCTAAGGAGAGGTGGCCCATTTATAGGAGGAAAAGGGATAGTAGCAGTGATGAAGAAGAAGTGGACAGAAAAGGAAAATAAATTATGAAAGTGCCTCCACAACCAAGTCCAAAATTCAAAGTGCCTGGGGCAATCAAAACTATTGATTTAGAATCATCACCAGAAGAAAATCCCTCATCACCACCATCCAATTCAATCCCTAAGACGCAAAGAATTGATCAACCACGGGAGGATTTGATGGGATGAGATTAGTATTCTTGATCAAGACCTTAGAGTTGGTATACACCTTCCCCTCTAGAGCCAAGGTGAATTAGTTTTTATTTAGTTTAGATATAAAGGTAAAAGTGTACAAGATGCAAGAATGGAGGCATGCAAGGAGTTTCTAGATGGCCAAATACATTTTGTAAAACTCCTGTGTTCTTACGGAGTAGTATGGAGGATGAAGTTTGGTATCCATAGAGATATTAGAGCCGAGAAAGGAGAACTAAGGCCCTGATAAATTCGAGACCAGGAGAATGATAGGGAGGTAAAAGCTGAATTAATGGAAGAATTCAATAACATAACTCCTGAAGAAGGAGGAAAACTGGCAAGTCAGGCTAGTGTATTAATTCTGCCTGAATGGCACATTGCAGATGCAATAGCCTTTAATTCTATTATGAAGTCTAAGAATCCATTTCAAGACTCTGAAGAAGGAGTCAAAGGCATTACAAAACTGTACTGATGAGGAATATGAGAACTCAGCTTGAATTTGGGCGTGGCCCCACAAGGGGAGAAAACAGGATGTTTCCACGTCAAAATTTCAAGGGATTGATAATAAAGGGAAGCTTGAGACACCTCAACCCACTAGGAGCCACTAGGCTGACTATGAATGTGGCCAAATTAGGCTTCAAAAGACTATTGAAAGGGAGGAAAGGCTGAAAGGAGGGCTTGTGGAAAACAACCTTTTGATTAAGAATTACAACAAGATACGTAGAAAAATGTTGAGTTACAAGCTACGGAAATTGGAGAGGTTTAGGTATAAGCGAGATTAGAGGCTGTCAGTATAGAGGGCAGGAACATTACCTTCCACAGCAAGGTCAGTGCCTCCTACTTCTCCAATTGTTTCCACACCAAGATCTCCCAGTCAAAATCTTGTCCTCACCCTTTCTTTAGACGAAGTTGAAGAAGAAACATAGTGCGCTGTCGATCCTACAAAGAAGCAACTCTTGCAAAAAATTGATGAATTGCAGGCATCATTAAAGAAAAGTGACAAGGGATCTCTCTTAAAGTAAAAGGAAATTGTTACTACTATTTTGAGGCATTTAAATGAAAAGGTTGATAGCAAATTGCTATCTATATATTCTTTATATTATTTGATGTTAGCATCAATAAAGAATATTGATAGGGATCAGGAAGTAGCGATACCAATAATTGAAAATTGGATCCCTAGGGCCAGTGATTTGGATATCATGTAAAAGGCCTCAAGGTTTGATATAAATAATAGGCCCCAATCATTAAAGCCTACTCATGTGTTAGTAAAATCATTGCAAGGTTTTCAGACCTTACCAGATGACTTGAGTAGGAAGATTAGGGAGCTGGTGAATAATTTCAATGATTGGGGTAACACATTGTTACCTGATATAATTGATGAGCAGGGGAAAATCGGGTCATTTCAACAATGGCAAGCTCAAGCAAGTGAGGCCATCAATGATCAAATCAATTTAATTTGTGATCACTCATAGGATGATTTTTTGGTGAGTTGTATGGACAAAATCATTAGTACCAACTCATTTTTGGAATCTTTTGAAAGGGATGTGAATCAGGTAGTTGTAAAATACACACCTTATAATACCAAGGTGGATGAGGTAATTAATTTTGACTGGCCGACTGATGATGAGTAACAGAATTGGGTAATTAAATATTTGAATGAGGAGGAGTAAAAGGAGTGAACTACTAATAGGTGGCAGATGAGATGTTGCGGTTGCAACGGTTCTAGTTTTGTGTTGACGGCTTTCTCGGTGCAGTTTTCTTATGGTTTTTCATATCAACATTCCTCAGCTGATATGATGAACAAGAATATTTTTCAAGGTGGTGGCTATTGTAACAAATTTTGGAATATCACTAGGTGCTCCAATTGACTGGTGACAGGTGTAATTTATGGCCCGGTGCTTTTTTGGTCCGTCATTTTCTATAAGAAGGATTTCAAGGCCATAAGTATGGGTTAGCAAGTTAGATAATTTTTGTCGAGTCTAGGTGAAGTTGTAGAGAAAATTGTAAAGTCTAATGGTTTTAGAGAAATGCAATTTAGGTTTTGAGTCATTCTGTAATAGGTTTTGAGTTCATAGAGATTTAATGAATTGTATAACAATACTAGCATTTGAGTTGAAATGAAAATTCGAGCTCATGTCTCTCCATTGTACATGCATATCTGAACTTTGAATGAAATAACTAAGGGTTGTTTTATCCATCGCACTGTTGTGGTGTGTATGATTATATTTTAGCTTTAATTCAAGGAATCAATCAAAATGTTTGAATGGGATTATAGGCGGATATGTGTTGTATAAGGATTTGATAAGTAGTCCTGGGTTAGAATTCATACTGATGAAATTGTAGTGCAATATTGTCAGGGATCTTATATG
The DNA here is from genome assembly GCA_007258455.2 of Sequoia sempervirens. NCBI lineage: Eukaryota > Viridiplantae > Streptophyta > Pinopsida > Cupressales > Cupressaceae > Sequoia > Sequoia sempervirens. The sequence goes on from VDFB02077574.1 coordinate 6,343, forward strand.
TGATGTATTAAATCTATTATAAACCTCTAGATGCTTATGAATTTGACTCCTGCAATGGATATATGGCACTGATCTAAGTTGTAATTATTAGTGTAGTTCATTATTTGTTTGTCTTTGCCTAGAGCTTCCTACAAATTGCAAATCATTGACTATCTTATACAATGGATTGTGTTTAATTATTTCACGCTCCAGATAGTTGATATTGTCTATGAAAAGCTAATTCTAGTTGATATTATCTTATTGTGTTGAGCTATTAAGTGAGATCATCTGCTATTGTTAATGTTGTTTATAATAATGGTGCAGAGATTGTAAACACATTAAGGGATCACCCTCCTAGGTCTTGCAGAGCCCAAAGTGTAGGAGGCTTTTAAAGTCCTCGTCAGTTGGTCCAGGTCCTTTGAGCTTCCTTCGATTGGAATTGGAAATTCCATAGGTAGATTAGAAGACAAACCTGGTTACATTGTAAAAAGAACTAACATACACGTCAACCACTGAACAACCACCTCTACAACTAACTTTTTAATCTTTTATGATCACATGAAACATAAAACACACTAATTTCCAGGTTGTTAGCATCACTATTGAAATGTTTTAATTTTTTGACCTTTCAAACACTAAAAAGTACATCATTAAATTAATTATGTAATGGCATAAAAATTAAAAACATCATGAATTAATTATGTAACCACATAAGTCAAATATAATTCTATCAAGAAATTAATATCAAATAGATAATATAATTGCATAACTTATACATTTCAATGTCATTGATCTTCTTCTTCATCCAACTCTTGGTTTGTATCATCCGATCCAAATTCGACATTGTAAGGATTGGTCATATCATCATCATCATCGATATTAGTTTCGATAATGTCATCATCCACACGGATATCATCTTCATGAAAATTAACTCCTACATCATCATGATCTAGCTCCTCCTCTTCGACATCTTCATCAAGGACATCATCAACTAACTATTGATCCTGATCATCATCTACATCATCTTCTAGTTCTTCGGTATCTTCTTCTTCCACCACATTATACTTTACCGGCCTTCCTCTTGGATCATGTCTAAAAACAAATGACCAACCTGGTTTACCTGGAACCTCTAAGTAAAATACCTACTGACATTGGCTTGGAAGAACATAGGGTTCATTTACAACTCACTCGATCAACCTTGTATTAACCATGGTAAATCAATTATCATGTTCAATAATAGTTGATTCTCTGAGGATCATTTTTTCATTTAATGGCCAGAAGGTATGCCCAGTGGGGCGATGGAATTTAATTAATCCTGATGGACTTAAGTCCACACTCAAGTATATCATCCAAAAGTGTCCCTTAGTGTCGATTTTAAGGACTTCTAGATATGTAAGCTTCTAAGATGAAACATTAGTACTGAAGGGCTTCTGCAATTATACCAGAATCACAAGTTTTTTTCATGTCATCCAACATTTTGATTCAAAATTTATGACCATTGCACCACATAGCCTTGTGGTGTTTTACCTGCAATATGTCAAACATGTAAAAATTATTGCAATATCGTCAGTTGATAAACATATTTATTCTTGGTCGAATGTATGCAAATAAAACAATCTTAACACACTGCATATATATATACATCAATATACTTGAAAATGAAATTCAAATGACAACGGGTGTTTTAATATATTTGCTTAATAATACGCTGTTTATCCTCTTAAACCATATGCTAAATCAATTTCCCTTTGGTGTAACGTTGGAATCCTCCATTACAATGAGCTTCTTCTTTAACTTAAACGAGCTACACCTTTATATTGTGCACAATAAGTTGACGCGGGTTCGATACATCTTAGTCATCCAATCCAAGTTATTTGGTGGCGATACAAATCGGTATCCTCTTGTTAGTTGGCATAAAAAAATTGATTCTGGAATGGCGTATGAATTGGTTAAAATACCATGAGTATCGACCTTAATTTATAATTGATGTATATTGGAGATTAAAAATTAAATAAGTACAATATACATAAAAACCATATGTAAAATGTATTCCAATTAATCTCCATGACCATCTTATAATTACCTCTCACTTTCCTCAATTTACCTTTCCCCATCAGGTACTCCCCTTCAAATTTGTTAATGGAGTTGGGATCCCCAAATGCTGTCTGCATGCGGATTCTGTTTGCAAACTTAGGAAGATATTCAGTAATGTACACCATGGTCTAGTATACCATATATCCCTCCACCATAGAACCCTGGGGATGTGCTCTTTTTCTAACCAAAGCCTTCAAAATTTCAAGTGCCTCTCAACCATCCACATTGACCTTGTGTGTATAGGTCCACACAATTCAATCTCCTCAACTTGGTGTATGAGGTAGTGTTCTTGTGCATTGAAAATTTTTGAAGGTAGACACTTTTGTATTTCACACATTAGAAAAGGAATTTTTCTCTTCCAATAATTTATATCTTCTTTATGGTTTCTTTTAGATGACAACCATCTACAAGTGATTCAAAGGCACAAATATATTAACGAGATTTAACAAAAATATACAGTATATTACATAACAAGTAAAACAAATGGAAATTATAAGATGTATATAATGAATTGAAAAAGTCTCGCTACTTACCTCATGTATTTTCCAAGATCTCATATATAACTTGCTTGACATTGTTGTCAAAGTTGTCTGGGAGAGATAGAGGTAGAACGTACTACAACAATTATAAAATAATCTTTTCATTATTTTTCCAAAAGTAGTAAACACAATAAACTGAAAATTACATGCATTATACAAGTGTATATAATATACGGAATAATTACCTTAATGAAGGTATGCCAATCATGCATTTTTCATCCACGACCCAAATTCACCTTTTACATTTATTATATTGTTTTATATTTCACAGCAAATCACATTGGAAATCAAATTTTTAGTATGATATTTTGCAGCATTGCTTTTGCTACTTCTGTTAATAACCAAGGAAGGGCACTTATATTAATTTGGTCTCCATAGCTGTTGTTGAATGACATTTTTCATTGCATGATTGGCTTCCTGAATGTCACTACAAATTTTGATAATTTTTTCTTTGTCATGCCTTCCATCCAATATTTTCCATAACATTTCTATTATATTCTTTCTGATATGCATTGTATCAAACAAATACACAATTTGTAGCTGCTCATAGTAGGCCAACCTACTAAATTGTCTGGGATAACTTTTCAGTCCCTATTGGAGCTGACCATTAATGCCTTGATGACCTTCATGAAGCATATAAGTTAAACAAATTAACAACGACAATCATTGTCAATTACAACATGAGTAAACACAACACAATATAATTAAAAATATAAATTGAAAACATATCATTTATGATAGATAAACAATTTGATTTGATGTATAACCTTGACAATTAATTCTATTATATTCCAACTTCCATAAGTGAGGTGTCATTTTTCGTGGTTTTGATGTAGTCTCCTCTTTCCCATTGAAAAGATTTTTTTCAATAGTTTGATACTTATGATTTGTATGGCGGAAGTGCCTATACTCATCAAACACCTACTTTCCTAAACTTGTTGAACGAGGAGATTTCATCTTTGGACCACAAATTGGACATGCAAAATTTCTCTTTGTTTGAAGACCTGCAAGATCATATATAATTGGATTAAATATGTCAATTTTTTTACTTATATATAATGAATAAATTATTTTAAAAACATGCAAGATATCTACTTCATCAAATTAAATATTGTTAAAGTGCAGTCAAACATTATAACATACCACAAAAATGTGTTAGCCTTGGGGCATCATGAATTGTCCATACAAGTGTTGCATGGAATTGAAATTGTCTTTGTCCTATTGGTCTAGAGACGTCATACATAGTGACGCCATTCCATAACTTTAGTAACTCGTCGATAAGAGGCTCGATATATGCATTCATATCTTTAACTTGGTACTTACCTAGTTGAATGAACATAAACATTACATAATTATTATAACTATTTTGTACTGCAATATATATAAACTAATGTATATGACTATTGAATGAAAAAAATATAAGTCATTATGCAACAAATAAGACAAATAAGATGCTACTACGTTAAAGAAAATTGATGTAAACAAACACCTAGAACAATCATTGACAACATTATGTGCTCCCTCTTTATTGACATCCATGGAGGAATGTTATTGTTCATAATAAAAATAGGCCACACTAAATAAATAGATCTCAGCTCTCGAAATGGATTGACACCATCCGCTCCCAATGAAAGCTTGAGATTACGAGGTTCTTCTTTAAAGTGTGGTCATTTTTCCTCCATGTCCCTAAATGCAGAACCATCCACAGGCATTCGAAGAATGTCATCTCCACTTTTATTTCATGCATGGTAATCCATAAATTGCACTAAACTTTCACACCTAAACAATCGTTACATACGTAGAATAATGGGAATATAATGAAGAACCTTGCGAGAAACCTGTTTTCTTAGTTGATCTATTTGATATCTACTGATATGAAATTCCAAGAATTCTGTTGCAAATTCATGTTGTTTATGATATATAATATGATCATTGGGACATGCATATTGCTTGATACTCCATTACTTGATATCTTTTCATAATGGCACATAAATATTGGTATAGAGCAAGGTAAAATATTTGACGGTGGTAACAAAAATTCACCAATCAATCTACAACAAAAAATAATTTGTTTATATAAAGAATATTAATGGTACATATTTCATCCTTTATTTACTAGTGATGAACTAACAACAATTAAAATAGATTGAAAAAGATGACATATATGACATACCTTGACATCTGTGAGATTGCTATGTTTGATAAACCATTCATAACCTTCAAGTTCAATAGCAACAATACAACAGAGAGAAGAGTTGGTTGGGATCCTTCATAAAGGGGCTCGTATGCCTTCTCAAGTACAGGTAAATCATGAACATCATCAAAGTCATCTTGATCATCATGATCAGCTCTGCCACTAAATGTGTCATGGATCAATGTATTTGTACCATCTTCAACTATATTTTTCACGGCACATGATCATCTTCTTCCATAGGATCATTAGCTTCATCTTCAATATTCACAACTCCATGTTCGCTCGCTTGCAAAACCACATTCTCCAAGCTGTGATAATCCATATCATCTTCCCTAGGGTGCCCCACCTTTATAATAATGATAGACACAAATAAACCATGATCGCAGTCAAGTGATTATATATATATATATAAAATGTTAAAAGCGATATAAAATTTACAAATTCAATGTATAAGCACATATAATGAACAACACCCAATGGATGATAAGCATGCCCCCCTTCAATGTGACCATGCTTCCTATAATGTTTCTTAGTTGTTGTGATTAAAAGTCTTCTTGTCTTTAATCCCTTGCAATTATTGCAAGGACAATAAAAATTCCCATCACCCTTTCTTTTCAATCTAGCCCACAATCTATCAAGTGTCTCTTCATTTCCCTTCGGACTAATATTCCTTCGACATGATTTTTCTTTACCAAAGCTTGACTATTTTAGATCTTCAAAATATCAAACTCACCTCCAATAATTTTATTCATAGGCAATTAGCATAATCTAATAATTCTGATATTTACATAAAACTTTTGGCATGCAACTACTTACGCAAAGAGAGATGAATTAAAGAGTTAATGACCCCGAAAAACTTTTAAAATTCTGAATTCCAAAACTTATTAAATTCTGATTTACTATGATTTCCAACCGTTAAGACTCCTAAAATCAGAATATTGAACTTGATTACAAACTTCCCTAGCGATGGAGGTAGGCGGCTAGTAAGAACAAGTGACCCAGCTCCTAAGGAGCAACAAGTCAGAATCATCATTGCTAATGTCAATACGGATTTATCCTTTTAGTTAAAGATGCAATGTGTCACTTCTTATGACGAGCTTATCCCTAGGGCCCTCAACATTGAGAGAGCCCTAATAAAAATAATAGAAGCATTGGTAAGAGCATGATTAGGGTACAAACCCTAGGCCTCCATAGAAACATAAACAATAACTATAGTGGATTAGTGAGGTTGCAATACCAGAAAGATTGAGACATTGTAGGTAATAAAAAAATCTTGCAATCTAAAGATTGTAGCTAATAACAATCACACTATGTAGCTTAGTGACATTTGTAAATGCAATCTACGGTAAGAAGAATTACAGTCACTTGAGATGTGACAATCAAAAAGAGGCTAAGCAGTGACAGGATAATAAAGCTCAAACCTTGCATAGTAAAGTAGAGATTTTAACAGTGAGTTTCCTTACCCCCTTGCTGACCTTAAGGGTTTTTCAAATGCTTTTGGTAGTGTTAGACAAGGCAAATGCAATCAGGGAATGACTGTCCAAATGAAGTAATAGCGGTAATCATAGGTTCAATGTTTCTTCTTAGCCATTAATTTATAATGGAGGTAGTGGATTGCATGTTTGAGCAGTGTTTTGAGACTCATCAGAGATGGGAGAATAGTGAATAATACCTTGTGGACTGTGAAGTAGTGTCAATAAGGTTGAAGGATCTTAAGAACTACAATACCATGAAACAATGAGTCCCCTGTAGTAAGTAGGTAGTCTATAGGGCATAGTTTGATTTTATCTAGAAGGATGCTCATGAAAGGAATCTTCAAGTGATAGTGAGTGAGTTGTTTGAGATTGCAGGTGAGGGTGCAATACCTAGTCTTAAAGGAAATTAGCAAAGCAGTAAATATCCAAGAAAATAAAATCGTACACAACAAACAATTCACAATGTTATCTTGCATAATGCCTTGAGTTTGAAGACAAAAATCTCATTGTATCTTCATGATGAAATTGGTGAGCTTAATGGTCAATCATTAACAACCATGATTTTAAAACATGCTATTGTGCTTATGGAGGAAACATTTTAAGCAAGGCAGTGAATGGTGGTTTGGAACAATGGCAGGTATGAAGGACTTGCTTTATATGCATACTCTGCAATCTAGCTTAAGATACCATTCTTAGAAGAGATTGGAGGTGGATTATGGAACTCAAGGGTTACCATGAAAAGGATTAAAGCAAAGACTGAGATCTATTTAAAAGCCACGGTCATGAAGATATTAAAGATGTCACATTTAAAACCCTAGTAGCTAGAGTAATGAATATAGTGCCAAAGAGGATAGTGTGCTGGGGAAGATTTAGGAGATCTCCACATTATCTAATTACAGGAAAATACATCATTTATTTATTTTTTTAATTAAAATAAATCATTCTAAACCCTATATAGGATACATTGATACTTTAAAAGCCTCTGAAGGAATTTGAGATTATGCAAATATATGTCAAGTAACATTCATAAGGTTTAGAAAATCTTAATCACTCTCTAGAATAGCCCATTAAACATGGGTTGTGCTTGAATGCACTACATAATTGATATAACACAACCACTCTACATATCAACGAGTTATAGGCTCTTTATTGCAACAAGAGAGGTAATCACTCTTCGATCATGCTATAATTATATCCTAACCTGTTAAACTTGAGACAACCTGAATGCACCCAATGATGATTGACACCTACATTATACAACCTGAACTAACTACATTATATGAGTGCCTCCATTTCTATCACAACATAGCCACATTAAACTTGGGTCACACATGAATGCATCATGTATTTTCCTATAGCACAACTGTACCACATGACCAATAGAGTTATGGATCACATAATTACAGTCACAAGCATATGTTCCTTGGTTGTGATCTTATGGTGATTCCACACAACAAAATCTGGACATGAAATTCTCAAAACCCTAAACCTCTAAAAATGAAATCTAATGAGATGTTGCTTTAAAATATGATTTTCAAACCTGGAACTACAAATTTGACTTCACAACTGAATTCTGCAAAAAGTCAATGACTACCCTCAACCTGGCGATATCTTCTTGATTTTTTTCTAATTTTTCCCAAGAAAATTGTCCTTAGTTCTCCACAAACTATCTCAAGTAGAGAAAAACACTGTCGCAATAAATCAGGTGCGAACTCACTTTTCTTTAAGTCGACCACAATTTGATTTTTTTCTATTTTTCATGTTTGTCAAAAATTTGACAAAAATAATAGCCGACATTTCGACGAACCCCAGGTTCGTCAAAATTTTGATGAACGTCGGGAATAAATTTTCAAAAAATTGAAAATTACACATCAAATTTTACAAACACCCGATGATACATCAAATTATACATATTTCGTTGGACAGTTTCGTCGGATTTTGCAGTGAAATGAGTTAGTGAGGGGTTTGCTTGAACCGGGGTTTCTCTGAACCCTGGTTTGAGCGAACCACCCTCAATATGCATTTCCTTTTGTTATTTTGGGTGGGAAATGTGGGGCCAGTAATTAATGGGTTAGCTCGAACCCTAGTTCAGGCAAACCCCTTTTGGGTTCATTCGAACCCCTAAAACCAATTTTTTTCCATGGGGTCATTTTTTCTCAGTTTTCCTTCCTCTATCAAATTATAAACCACTATTGTGGCTTCACCCAATATTATAATCATAACATTTCTACTAATGAAGAAGCTTGAAATTTAGATCATTATTCTAGATTAGTTGTTTGGTGCTTTAACTACTTTTGAATTAAAAGAGTTTGGTCCAAATGATTCAAGAAAAGAGACATTTTTTAAAGTTGGAAAAGTAGAGAAGAATGAGGAATTAGATTAGGATGAGTTTTATGAGTTAGAAGCAAACATTGTGAGGAGATTGAAAAATGGCACTAGAAAATATAGAGGTAAGTTACCTTTCAAATGTTTCAATTGTGGAAAGATAGTTCATTATGCTTCAAGATGTCCAATCAAAGCTTCAAGTGACAAATTTAAGGAGAATAGAGGTAAATCAATTAAGATAAGTTATTATGTTAAAGAAGATGCCAATATATCTGATGATGAATTTGATTACCTAGATGATGAAAATGATGAATGTTTGTTCATGGATCTAAATGTTGGAACTAATTTTGCTAACTTTGAGAGATGTGTGAATGAAGTTTCTTTGAAAGAAGGTCATTTAATGGAACTATAGTGTCTACTTTTCATGTAAGAGAGGATAAAAACTACTAGATTATTGATAGTGGATGCTCAAATCATATAATAGGTGATAGTATTAATTTTGTTAAACTTGAGAAGTTTGAAGGAGGTCTTGTTAAGTTTGGTGATGATGCATCTACTAAGATAATTTGAAAAGGTTCAATCAACTATGATGGCAAGCATAATACATATGATGAACATTCTTTATGTTAAGGGTCTTTGGCATAATCTTCAAAGTGTAGCAAAAATGTGTAGAAAAGGATATAATCTTATAATTTAGGATGGTGGTTGTGAGATCAAGAAAGGCTCTGAAACTTTGGTTACTACTGGAAGGATAGATGTAAGTGTTTATCAACTTAATGTTACTAATTATATGTGCTTTATGACTCAAATCAATTAAATTTTTCTATGAAATAGAAGAATGTGTCACATCAATTTTGATAGCTCAAGCTATGAGAGATCTACCAAAGACTATAAATCCTATCAATGAAGTTTGCAAGGAATGTTGGGCTTGGAACAAAACAAGGAAAAGGTTCAATGTCAAAGAATAATCTACCACATGACCTTTGGAGTTGGTGCATATAGGTACCTTTGTGGACCTACAAGAACAAGAAGTTTTCAAGGTGACATGCATTTCATGTTATTGAATTATGATTACTCTAGAATGACTTGGGCAACTTTTCTCAAAGAAAAATCAGAGGCTCTAAATAAGTTTAAGGAATTTAAAGCTATGGTTGAGAATGAAATGGATATGAAAATAAAAAATTTAAGATCTGACAGAGGTGGAGAGTTCACCTCCAATGATTTTAACAGTTTTTGTGAAGATCATGGAATAAAGAGACATTTGTTAGGTCCTAGGACTCCTTGGCAGAATGGAGTGGTGGAAAGGAAGAATAGTATTGTTCAAGAAGCAATGTGGAAAATGACGAAGGAAGTAAATAATTCAGATTTCTACTAGAGAGAAGAAATTCATATTGCAGTCTATATACTTAATAGAGCACAAGCAAGGAAAAATAGTTCAAAGACACCCTATGAGTTATGGTATGGAAGAACTCCTATTGTGAAATATTTCAGAGTGTTTGGAAGCAAGTTCTATATCAGAAGAGATGAAGAAAACTTATGAAAGTTTGATGCAAGGTATAATGAAGGAATCTTCCTTGGATACTCTACAAAAATCAAGGCTTATCAGTGTTACAACAAAAGGTTAAAAAGGATTGTTGAAATTACAAGTGTCAAAGTGGATGAAGACTTACAGAAAATTTTAGTTCTTATAGAAGGATATGATTCAGATGAGTCCTCTTGCAAATAAGAAAAGAAAGATGATTGTAAGGAAAAGAAAATTTAGGTTGAAGAGGAAGAAGCTCTAGAAAGGATCCCTAAGACCCCTAAGTTGAAGGGAAATTGATTCATCCCAGAATGAAAATCTAAAATTAGTAGGTTCCTTTAGTAAGCTATGTTTCTCTAGAGAACCTCACAACACACGTACTACTATGCCATAAAGCAAAATCAGAGATAGTTTATTTCCCACAATTAATCCTTGGAGGAAAGTTCATGCAATTTTAGATCATGCAAGATCAACTAGTTTCAACAACATGAATTAAGTAGATTCAATAAACAAAATCATTAAACATGAAAGAACAAAAGAAATGAACACAAATATTTACGTGGGGAAAACCCTTTCAGGTAAATAACCCCACCCTCCAAAAGCATAGATCCATTGTATTACTCAACAAAAAAATATATAGCTACAATACAATTGTAGGATCTAAGCCTTTACAAGGATATTTACATCTTGTTCCATTTTGACAAAATTTGGCACCATAACCCCTGTGAAATCAATATCTCCTCTCTCAACTCCTCAAGCAAAAATCTCATATTTATAGAGCTTACAATGCACAAATTAGACATTTCTAAATCAACTGTCAAAACTCAACACGGAAATAGAAAATGCCTTCATGCAAAACTCCACCTGTAAAATCAACTTTCCAGCTTGACTCCTCATTAGAAAAAGAAACTACAAGTTGTAAGTGTAGTGCCTCTCATGTTCCTATTACTCCTATGATAATTTTTGTGTGTGATTGATGTTGTTCAGATACTATTTATGTTTGATGCATACTCGAGACTATGTTGTTGACTGTTCCATCATGTTGTTTGGTTGGTTGACAGTTCTGCTTATGGGACTTGGTTGTTATGACAGTGTTATGTTTGATATTTGGACATATGGGTTTAATGTTATTCTTATGCAGTTGTTTACTTATCGTTTAATGATGATGTTGTTTAGAATATGGTTATTGATTGAGGTTTGGGTGAGAGGGGTAGTGTTGCATCACTCATTCATGAGCGCCCTGCCACACTACAATTCTCTCTCACGATGTGTATGGAATTGTATATATATGTTGTTTCGACACTTGGTTTTATGCAGGACTACAGGTATCGGGCATCGACTCCACCCACACCGTCGGGTTAGAGCGTGCCTAACATACCCAATGGATATGACATGGTTAAGGGATTTGACAAGAAAATATCCTCATCCATGTCTGTCGTCCCGTCATTGTTTGATGATGTCATCTGTCAGTTCTCCTTCTGTTTGGTATCATCTTGTCTTATGTTGTTCATTTTATGTGGCAATTTTAATGTGTTAATTGTTTGATTTAGATGTGTATAGTTATTGTTAATTAGTTAAATTAATACAATGATGATTAGTATTAAGGTTGAAATTAAACATTAAACTTAATTATTAATGTGAGTTGTGAAGATTTAATTAAATGTTAGATTAGTTTGAAAATTTTAAATTGGATTTGTAAAATTAAAAGAATATTATTTTAATTGTTAGTATTTAATTTTATTAATTACAAATAGAATAATATTTTAATTTCGTCTATGTAAATTCCCAATTAGCTATTAAATAATATTGTTAGTTAATTAAATAATATTATTTAATTAATTAAATAATATTCTCTATTTAATTAAATAATATTCTCTATTTAATTATTCTTAAGGATTTATTCAAAAATAAATATTTAGTCAATTTTTGCATTTGGTGAATTTTAATATATATATATATATATATATATATATATAAAAGAATTTTGGGATAAAAGGGGTGATTTAATGTTTTTCCGATAAAATGTTAAATAGTGGTAGATTTAAGTTTAATTTAATGTAATGTAATAATGTATATATATATATATATATTTTAACGAGGGGAATCGGGTGCAGCACGGCCCTCCATATAACCCCCCACCACCGGTAAACTTTTTACCGTGACCGGCAGTGCTGGCGGGACACACCAACCGGTACCACGGGAGCGCCGGAGAGTCGAACCCATGATGGGCGCCCTGCTACAGGGAACACCTTAACCAACTGAGCTAGGACCGGTGCCCCAATGTAATAATGTATTTAGTTAGCAGGTAAAATATTAATTTAAGGATGAAATTTTTACCGTAGATGCAATTAAACCTTATTGGAGGGTAGGCTTCTATTTTGTTTCAAAAAGGATGATATTTACCTATAGGTGGAAATCGGGAGTAAGGAAAAGTGTCGGGTGTTGAATAAAAAAATTATGAATTTGACACATGTTTCCTTTGTTTACCGTGAAAGAATTCTGCCTTAATTATTTGGTGAATTTGGAAATGGACACGGGGAATTTTGGAGGATCAAAAACAAAACAAAAAAAGAAAAGAGGGAGTTTACCCTGGAAGGTAAAAATAAATTACAGAGAGGATTTTTTGAGTATTTTTGCATAAAAAGGAATTGGGGATCAGGGAGCAAGGAGAATTTCGACATTTCGACCCTGACTTCCATTACAATTCCAGGTATGGCCGACTGTTTGTTCTTTTATTCCAGCGCCCCATCTCTTCTCCTTGGCTGCTGAACTAGTTATAGTTTTTGTTGCTCTTCTTTTATCTTTGCAAATTTTGTTCATATCGGTCGTCTTCCCTTCTTGGTGTGATCTTTTGTTGGAATATTGTAAGCACTTAATTTTTACAAGATTTTATCCCCATGTTTCCCCTGCCTCCTTCGAATTTGTTGTTTTGGTTATATAATGTGGTTGTAGTCCAGACAATTTTACCTTAAGCCCCAATCCTCTATCCTGCCTGACTGTGCACCTTGAACACAAACAAAGCTTACAATGCGAGGATGAGTTCCAGTGTGTGTCATAAATTCAAAAATTTGAGCACTTCCTTGCAAAATTTGTAGAGGTGTAAATAGCCTTCCTGATTGCATCGACAACCTTTCATTGTTGCAGTGTTTAGACCTTGGAGGGTGTATAATTTTTTAAATAATGTTCCTGATACCATTTGCATCCTGTCA
>VDFB02077575.1:0-45362 GCA_007258455.2 Sequoia sempervirens
TCACCAAATAGATTGTTTTAAAAAAATAAAACCTAGTAGTTTAGAAACTACATTCAATTTCCCACAGAATCTATTCTTACATGTTTTTGAAATAATATAGATAACTTATTTAAATTTTTACATCAAGTTGCCTAACTTTAATTGTTCTGAATTTTCATTGCCACTTAAGGGCTTGTTTGGCATACCATGATCCTGCACATACCCTTATGTCCTAAGTATCCTTCAGCTAACTTAATAAAGCTAAGATATCATAGCAGGTATTAATATGGTTGAATAACATCAAATTCTTCCTGTCTAGACCATAGAAACCTGAGAAATAATATAATAGAACATTTAAGAATGTAGAACAGTGTCAAGAAAATGCTAGGGAATATAACCATGGCAGAAATTGGCATTCTACCAAACTAGATCTAGACTCCTCCATTCCTACATGTTTTTCTAAATTGTTGTAATGGTCCTTAGACATAATCTAGTGATCTGGACTTCAAAAAAATTTATAGAAGAGATTAATAGTTCACATTATCCACATGAATGACGAGAAGTGGAGTTTGTGAGCACACTTGCATAAAACTTAGAAAGCAATGACATGGCATTGGAAAATGTAAGTTTCTTGCAACTACTTGGGTTTAAAATGGGAAAATTCAAAAACTCTAGATTTTTTCCATAAGAACTAAAATTTGCAAATAGAGAAAAAAATGATGTTCTAAATTTGCAAGCCCTACTATTATAATTGCAGTAGTATCCTAACTACATGCAGTTTTGTGCTTCCCCTGGACACATTTTTGGGATACTAACCACCAAGCTTTGGGCACAAGCAGTTGCAAAGGATTTGCATTCCTCTAGTCTATTAAAAAGTGAAGGCGTGTACTTGTATTCAAAGATTGTCTAAGGTTTGTACATAAGCATAAATTTAGGAAAAGTTAACACGGAGAATATTCTCTTTAAAGTTAAAAAGAAATAGAGATTTAAGGCAGACCAATGTTTTACATGCCACTAAACATTCTATTTTGTGGGAAATGTTAATTGAACTCATTTTTTTCTTAATTTTTATATTTTTTTTACCAAACTATCATGAAGGTGTGTATTCAAATAATGAACAACATAATTTGGTACCATAGACCACAAGGCGACCTTACATATGGTAAAGAAGAAACATTATCAATATAAATTATTGCTTGCTATTTCTCAAATGAAATGTAAAATTTTCATGGATTATGGAATAGAAAAGGAAAATTACCTCTAGATTGATTTTTCTCTGAATTTTTGAATGAATGGGATGTGAAAACCATGTTGCCAAACAGAAAATTACCAAGGAGATGAACGCTGATGTATGGGAAGCAATGATTAGAAAAAACCCTAGCTCAACCTTTCAATATTGCTACCATGTAACATGCAAGGAGCAAACGTCCCAGGTAGACCTAACCATAAACATGAATTTTCATTAGGTCTCCTTAATGAGCTACTTTTTATATTATATATAGATAGTGTTTTTTTAGTAAAACTAAAACATCAAGAAAAAAACCCATGCAACCTATACGACACCGAAATAAAAGCAAGTAAAGACCTTATATTTTGAATACCTAGATGGTTGTTCTAGAGCCCCTATTTTGGTAGAAGTATGCATGATGGTGGCGAAATTCCATTACAAAAAGTTGTCTTGAGCTACCCATCTAAGACTTTGAAAATGTAAAAAACAAGTAGTTATTTGCTTGTTACCATTGTCAAATGAAATTGCACCTTGTTGAGCATAGGCTCAACAATCTGATGACAAAATAGAACTAACCTAAAGGTGTGGGACCTTGTGGTTGAGGTTAGATTTGCGAAAAGGGTCAGCTTCCTTTTCTAAACTAGGTGCATAGATATGTTATTCAAAACACGTTTCTGAAAATATTTTACTTTCCTTCGGCAATTCCATCGTGTCAACCTTCAACAATCTTCCTTTCCTTCAACAATGCCATGGGTGATGCCATTGTCGGCCCTCCTCAGCAATCCTCTTTCCCTTTGGCAACCCATTAGCAAGGGCATTGATGATGTTGTCAATCCATTGGAAATGCCATTAGGTTGGCCTTTCAACCATGTCTTTTCCTTTGGCAACCCATCGACAATGCCATCGGGATGCCATCATCAGCCTTAGGAAATCCTCTTTCCCTTCGGTAACCCATCAACAAAGCCATGGATGATGCTATTGTCGGCCTTCAACAATCCTCCTTTCCTTTGGCAATGCCTTAGAGTGATACCATCTCGTCCTTGAAAATCCTCCCTTCCTCTAATGCAATGTCATTGGTCATGCCATCATTGACCTTTGGCAATCTTATTTTCTTTTTCCAACCCATCACTATACCATCGTCGGCCTTTAGGAAATGTCTTTCCTTCAACAACCCATCGACAATGCCATTCGACAATCCTATTTCCCTTCAACAACCCATTGACAACACCATCAATGATGCCATCATTGGCCTTCAATAATCCTCTTTCCCTTGGGCAGCCCATTTATAACACCATTAGCAATGCCATCGTTCCCTTCGACAATCCTCTTTCTCTTTAGCAATGACATTGGCGATGCCATCTTTGGCCTTCAAAATCCTCTTTTCCTTGATGTGATGCCATCATCAATCTATGGCAATTCTCTTTCCCTTTGGCAACACCATATGCCATCTGTCATGCCATCATTGGCCTTCGACAATCCTCTTTTCCTTCCAAACACCCATCGGCAACACCATGGGTGATGCCATCATAAGCCTTTGGGCAATGTCTTTCCCTTCGACAACACATTAGCAATGCCATGGACAATGCCATCGTTGACCTTCGACAATCCTCTTTCCCTTTGACAACCCATCCACCGATCATGCCATTGTTGACCTTTGACAATCCTCTATTCCTTTCTGCAATGCCATGGTCATCCTTTGACAATCCTCTTTTCCTTTGACAACACATCAGCAATGCCATCGGTGCAATCATCAGCCTTCAAAATTCTTCTTTCCCTTGGGCAGCCCATTTGCATTGCCATTGGCGATGTCATCGTCCCCTTCAACAATCCTCTTTCTCTTTGGCAATGCCATCTCCCTTTAGCAATCCTCCTTTCCTTTGGCAATGCCATTGGTGATGCCATCGTCGACCTTTGACGATCCTCCTTTCTGTTACCTCCTATAACCAATTTCAAAAACATTCCAAAAATCAAAATACAAAAACTAGTTTTAATTTTTTACCTAAGGATCAATTAACAAAAACATTAAAAAATAGGTTAAGTTTTTACCTTACTATGCTTTACAACAAATGAAATTCTATTTTTCAAACCAGAAATATATGACCTGTTCAATCAAAAAATTAGATTAGAACAACTTTAAAGAAATCAAATGAGGAGAAAAGCACAAACATTAGGAAAGCATGTTATTTTTGGTTTTATACAAAATTCAAGAGAAACTAATATAAAATGAAACCAAGTGAAAACAATAATTTCTCGTCTTATAGGTAGGGACTAATAATTTTTAATGGAGTTGTTTTACAATTCTAAGCGTCTCTTTTGTCTCCACTCTACTCCTTATATGCTTCACAGAAGTCCTATAAGCTTCCTCCCCTCTTTGAAACAATCATAATAAGAGCCTTTCCCAAACCAACTAAACTCCTCTTCCATCCTCCTTTCTACCCTAAACCTTCCTTTGTTTGCCCAGCAAGAAAGATGGACAGTTATCCCTCATGGTAATGGCCCCTTCTGGCAACTGAATGATCATCACTGATAATAATTGTAAGAATAGCTTTTTCAACTGCCTAAAACAACCACCACCCAAGTCTCAACGGTCACCAACATAGACGAAGGAATATCACCCACCATAAAATACAAATTGTCATGGCCTTAGGAAGAATGTATAGCCGAAGAAATAGTCGGGAACGCTTCCCTAACTAGTGTTGTCTGGGAAAGAACAATCACAAAAATATCAGTCACCAAACAAAAATGAAGAACTATCGCTACCAACATGAACAAATGTGTCCCATTTGTATTCTTGTAGTGTCAGTAAGCGACGTACAAAGTAGCAGTTAAAGGGAGCCAGTGTTAAGGATGCAAAGAATGCAATGGCGAATCGAAGTTCTCTTCCAGTCAACTTCACACCCAGTGATAACTGATATGCTAACATAACAATAGAATGCCATGCTCAACTTTGACTGGAATAATTTTTTTCCAAACCCAACTGATTCCACCAGACACAACTGTGTTTTTTGAATCATTTGTGTCCGATCCCTCCAAACCCAACTGTGTTTTGGGAAACTCGTTAGACTAATCCAACTCGAACTCGTTAGAAGAATTTTACATTTTACAATTGAATTGGAGTAATTTAGAGCTTACTCAAACTCTCTGACTAATCCAAATTTATATTTTCTCATTTGAAAATAATTGAATGAGAGTCATCAATAGGCTGATTACTATTTAATACTTATTTGTATCAAAGGTTTTCCAAAAATACGTTAACTGCATTTTCTCTAATTGTTAAGAATCCGTTCGTACAAAACAGCTTGACCATACAAATCGTGGACGGCAGGATTCGAACCTGCGCGGGCAGAGCCCACATGATTTCTAGTCATGCCCGATAACCACTCCGGCACGTCCACTTGAATGTAAGCCTCAAGTTCTCAAATATTAATACCACTATTTCATGGTTGTCTGACTGTAACCCTTTGAAATCTTTTAGCCAAAAAAACAATTCTTTACTTGTCGGCAATGCCATCATCAGCCTTTGGCAATCCTCCTCCTCTTCGCAATACCTTAATAATGTCACTGGCGATGCCATCGTCAGCCTTCAACAATCCTCTTTTCCTTTCGACAACCCATTGGCAATGTCATGGACGATGCCATTATTGGCCTTCGGCAATCCTCTTTCCTTTTGACAACCCATCGGCAACACCATTGACAATGCCATTGTTGGCCTCAACCAATCCTCTTTCCCTTGGACACCCATCCACAATGCCATCAATGATGTCATCATTGACCTTTGGCAATCCTCTTTCTCTTCGGCAATGCCATCAATGATGTCATCATGGTCTTTGGCAATCCTCTTTTCCTTTAGCAATGCCATGGGCAATACTATTGTTGGTCTTTGGCAATCTTCCTTTCACTTTGAAACAACCCATCAACAATTCCATCGGTGATGCCATCGTCAGGCTTTGACAATCCTCCTTCCCTTGATGTGATGCCATCATCAGCCTTGGGCAATTATTTTTCCCTTTGCAACCCATCAGCAACGACATATGACATCTGTCATGCCATCGTCAACCTCCAACAATCCTCTTTTCCTTCCAGCAACCCATCAGCAACACCATTGTTAGCCTTTGGGCAATGTCTTTCCCTTCGACAACCCATTGGCAATTCCACAATGTCATGGCCAGCCTTTGGCAATCCCCTTTTCCTTTAGCGACACATCAACAAGGCCATCGACGCGATCATTGTCCTTCAACAATCCTCTTTCCCTTGGGAAACCCATCTATAATACCATTGGTGATGCCATCGTCACCTTCAACAATCCTCTTTCTCTTCGACAATGCCATTGGCGATGCCATCTCCCTTCGACAATGCCTCGGCAACGCCATCAATGATGCCATCGTTGACCTTCGGCGATCCTCCTTTCCTTCGTTGGCATGCACATGTCTACTAGATCGAGCAACCAATTTCAAAAACATTCCAAAGATCAAAATACAAACATTAGAAACTAGTTTTAACTTTTTACCCAAGGTCAATTAACTAAAACATTAGAAAAGTTACAGGTTAAGTTTTTACCCTGCTATGCTTTACAACAAATGAAATTTTATTTTTCAAACCAGAAATATATATGAACCAAATCAGAAAATAAGATTAGAACTATTTCTAAGAAAATCAAATCAGAAAAAAAACACAAACATTAAGAAAGCATATTATTTTTTGATTTTACATAAAGTTTAAAATGAAGTCAAGTGAAAACATTAATTCCCCGCCTTATAGGCAGGGACTAATAATTTTAATGGAGTTGTTTTACAATTCTCCCAGTCTCTTATGTCTCCACTCTACTCCTGTGCTTCACAAAATCCCTATACGCTTCCTCCCCTCTTTGAAACAATCATAACAGTGTCTTTCCCAAACCAACTAAACTTCTCTCCCATCCTCCTTTCTACCCTAAATCCTCCTTGCTTTGCCCAGCAAGAAAGATAGACAGTTTTCCCTCGTAGTAATGGCCCCTTCTGGCAACTGAATGGTCATCACTGATAATAATAAGAATAGTTTTTTCAACTGCCAAAAACCACTACCGTCCAAGCCTCAACGGTCACCAACATAGACGAAGGAATATCACCCACCATAAAGTACAAATTGTCATGGCCTTAGGAAGAATGTGTAGCCTAAGAAATAGTTGGGAACGCTTCCCTAACTAATGTTGTCCAGGAAAGAACAATCACAAAAGGTATGTCACCACACAAAAATAAAGAACAATCGCTACCAACATGTACAAATTTTATCCCTTTGTATTCTTGTAGTGGCATTATGTACACAGTAGCAGTTGAAAGAGATATAATGGCCAGTCTTAGTTAAGGATGTACGTTGGCAGTAAAGGATGCAATGGCGAATCCAAGTTCTCTCCCAGTCAACTTCACACCTAGTGATATGCTAACATAACAATAGAATGCCATGCTCAATTTTGACTTGAATTATCTTTTTTAGACCCAACTGATTCCATTTTGGAATCAATTGTTGTGTCTGATCCCACCAGAACCAACTGTATTTTTTGGAATCAATTGTTTATCTGATTCTACCAGACCCAACCGTGTCTTTGTAATCAATTATGTGTTTAATCCCACCAGTGTTAATTTGTATATATTGAAACATGATGCTTGGATGGGGGTGTGGGGTGCGCCAGGCTTTTGCTGTAGTGCAATACAGAAGCGACGCGCGAAAGCTCTGGTAGCAAGCTACGGTTGAGCTTTCCCCCTTAAGAAATTAATTTAATATCGTGTGGTTCATTGAACCACGTATCAGATATTAAACTGATAAGAACAGATACTACACTTGATCTTAGCCAAAAGGCCGAGAAAGGTATGCTTCAAATCGTTTCTCCCTTCATTATTTGTACTCACATTTTCTTCGTTTCAATCTCTCGCTGCTACATGTGGGATAAGTACACCTCGAAAGAGGACTCTCTAGTCTTAATCCATCCGAGAAATTAATTGTCGTTTGAGTGAACAGCTATGTTGAAATGGCCCGTGAGTTTTCTGGTGTGCCATAAAGAAGGGTAAGATAGACGTGTTCTAAATTTTGGAAATTAAAAAAATTGTGTGAATAATTTCTCAACATGAAGTAGTTCTTTAACTTTTTATAATATAAAATTTTAGATCAAATATATTTGAGAAAAGTTTAATTTTGCATACGAATATTCTTTAGGAAATATAACGAAACAAATTGATTTTTTTTTTTTTTTACAATTAAATTCTATGAATGTGATAAGTAATAAAATTTAATTAATTTAATTTATAGTCGTGAGAGGTTATATAATAGAAATTAAAATGAATCAAAGTAATCATATTTGATTGAGATAGTTAATAGATATTTTTTATTATTTTGATTGAAATTTTTAAATGTCATTTATAATATTTTTTAATGTGTTGAAATTTTAATGAAATTTGAACTAGATCATTTTTATAATTTGACTAAGATTGAATTTATGTATGTGAAAATAGATAAAACTTATCACTGAATCTATGCACTTTAATACTTGTTAATTATGTCTAAAAGAGGTGGTGTCAATAAACACTATTGAAAAGTTTGTTAGGCAAGGAATGCTCTCTTTTGGTTAAACCTTTGTTGTTGATTTAACCATTTGATTAGAAGGAACTAAAATAAGAGGTAAACATGTATTGAATGCCTAGGATGTTAATGTAAGTTGATCATAAAATGTTGATGCTTATAATTATTCTTGAGTCATAATGTGAATTGGAATGAGAGCTTGTGGATTCTTGTGTATATTTTGAAATGAATAAGAGTTTTTCCTTAAATACAACACACACACAAGTTAATATATTTTTTGTGTAATTCAAGACAACAACCACTTAGAGGTTGTTAAAGACCCATATTTAGTTCAAGAGTCATTTCAAAGACTCACAAAATTGAGCTAGGTCATCTCCACAAACTATTGATTTGACTTAATAAAGTAATGGGTGAAATAAGAATCAGAATTGGTTACTTGGAATAAGTGCACATGGGAACAAGTAGGGTTTAGGTTATTTTCTTTTCTTTCGCTATAATAGGCCACTTGTACCTAGTCATTATACAAAGGATAATGTTATCAAACTGGGCCCAAAATAAGAAGTGAAAAGTGTGGGGCATGCATTTTTACCATTACATTTTGTCATCACTTTGACTTGCATGTCAATTGCTATGAAGATGCATATCAAAATAAAATAATTAGTCAACATAAAAGTAAAGTATACGTACACTTGAATAAAAAGGATACTAATATGGATGTTAGTTTGGTACATTCTCCTTAAATCATGAGTTGTTCATCTTGAAACCTACAAATTTGTCAAGCATTTAAAATAGACACAAACTACAAATTGCTTAAAATGTCATCAATAAAAAAGTTTTAAGTAAAAATTAATTGATTTTATTTGGCATCAAAATACAACTCTTCCTAGTGTTAGACAACTAATGTGATTTCATCTAGAAATGATAGTAAGTATGAGGTAATTACAACAATCATGCACATCAAAGGAGCTTGGTGACATTATTTGTCTCCCTTTAATTGGTTGCATACAAGTGATGCAAAGAACTGGAGGAAAGGAGAAAAATATATGATCATGTAAAACCAAATAAGCACATGTAAAAACATAAAGATACCATTGTGTGATAAATATGTAACAACATAATATGAAGTCTTCATGAAAGCATGTGTGAAAGAGGAAGGTAGGTTCTCCCTAATGAAGAGCATAAACAAGTGATAGAATACATAAGTGCTAGATAAGAATGACATAAGGATAGGTAAATGCAAGGTAGAAGCATGTAATCATAAGATAAGCATATGAGAATAAGATTTTCATGTAAGTATGAACATGGTGTCATAGATATCAACAAGATTATCATAATTAAGCATACAAAATTTTAAAATTATGTAGACATGTGAGCATGATAACATACTTGATATAAGCATTGGTGATAGAACAAATGGAGAAATGGGGAGGGTGTCAATGCTAGTTTGTAGTTGGTAGTAGGCTATGACCTACATGACCTTTCTTTGCCCTTGCATGTGATGTGTGGTGACATGAATTTCTTGGAGGTGGTGTGGAGTTGTACACAGGGTTGTTGAAGTGTGGGAGGGGAAGGGTTGTAGCTTGCAAGGGGGTTTTATTTTTATTTTTCTTCCATTTGGACAGTGGCTAGGTTTGTTTCTTGGTGCATGCATCTTCTTGGTGTCCATCTGGTTTGTTTATGTTTGAGCATTAGGGTTTGGGGGAGCTTTATCTCTCAAAATTGATTTTGGGGCCCCTTATCTAGTGGCCTTGTTCTTGTAATGGAAAATTAAGGTGCTTCTCTAAGAGGGGTAGCTTCTAGCGGAATGGATCATGCAGATCCTTCTTCTTCGTCACATGCAAAGGCTTTGGATTCTCCGAACAAGTTTTTAGCTGGTGATGGTTCTCTTTCTAAGAAAGTTTTTCCCAAAGTTAAGAAAGTGAATGGGTGTTTGGAGAGAAGCCAAGAGCATCCTATTTTGGTGATTCAACCAAATTTTGTGGCAGGTGATATTAATTACTAGAGCAATCATGCTCTTATTTTCAAATTTATGGGGCTTCATCTTTCTTTGCCAATTCTTGAATCTTGGGCCCGATGGATGTGAAGCCTAAAAGGTGATATGGAGAGCTACTATTAGCTACCAACAATTACTTGTTGGTTATGTTCTCATGTGTGGATGATAAAAATAGGGATTTTAAAGGACCTTATTTTTATAATCAAGTTGGTCTCTTCATCAAACCCTGGCATGTGGGTTTAAACTCTGTAGAGGAGCTTTCGTTGAGGGTCCATGCTTGGGTTCATCTTCCTCAGCTTTCGCTCGAGTTTTGGGGGAGTGATACTTTGCATATGATTGCACTTTTGCTTGGAAAATCAGTTGACCTCGCTCAACAAACCCTAGATAAAAAGGTATTCTCATATGCTTGAATCTATGTTGAAATTGATCTGAATAACCTCTTGTCAGATTCTTTTGAAATTTTCATGAGATCCTCCTCCTAGATCCAACAGCTTGACTGTGAAACTCTTCCATTTAGATGCCAAATTTTTCATGAGTATGGGCATCTATAAAGGAAATGTCCTCAATATAATTAGGTGAATACTGCTTCCAATGCTCCCTCCAACCTAATTCCTAGGAATGATAAATGGAAGGCCCCTTTGGGTGAGGGGGCTACTGATAAGGATGGATTTTTATTGCTTTTAGTTTTGATTATGTAAAATTTTTTGCATCAATGTTTTGGATCATACAATCTGTGATCCATCATCAAGATTAAAGAGAGCAAGAGGAGAAAAAATCTTTGTGATCCATCATTTTTCTCCTCTTTCTCTCTTTCATCTTGATGATGGATCACAAAGTGTGATATGAAACATTGATGCAAAATATTTTACACAATCAAAACCAGAAGCAATACAAGTTTACAATATGGATTGTGGAAACTTGATATCTTTAAAGGATGGATTTATCTCGATTAAGTATCATAATAAGGGAAGACGATTGGAGAGAATTCTCAAATATAGACAAAATGATAAATTTTTCATTTGATTTGATGCTTTGGAGAATCTTACTCAGGAGGATGGTTTTCTAGTGGTGATGCACTCTAATACAGAGGCCTTGGGTGGAGCTCCGACAAAAATTGGTGAGGATGGAAACCAAAACTTTCCTCTTGATAAAGTGTAGGATGGTCAGATGGATACAGATCTTCCTTTTCAACCTCAGGGTGCCACTATTCTATGTGTGTATTTGGTTGTGGAGGAGGTTGGTGCCCTAGTGGATCCATAATCTTAGAAATTCAATGGGGTTTTGCATGCTTTTGGTTTGCAGCAAAAGACCCTCAAAAAGGGGCCTCTAGAGAAATCTTCTAAAGTGGAACGTAAGAAAGACCATAAGAAGGTTAAATTAATGGGTGAGACATTGATGGACTCTGGTTTGGTGAAGACCTTAGATTCCCACTTCTCCTAACCTCATAAATGATAGTTATCTCATGGAATGTGAGGGTTATGAATAGCATCCCTATAAAAAAGGATATTCGAGAGATAATCAAGACTCATTTTCATGATCTTGTTTTTATTCAAGAGACTAAGTTAACTGTTGAAGGTATGTTGGATAGAGTGCCTAGGTTTTGGAATCATGGTTGTTGTTAGTATGATGGGGCCCTTGGAAGCTCTTAGGGGGTGGCTTGCTTGTGGGATCCTAGAAAGGTTGTCCCCCAATGGTGGCTCTCTACTCGGTCCACTATTTCTATGGTGGCTTCTTGCATGGACTATGATGAAACTTATCTTATCACCAATGTCTATGTGCCTACTGATCTTGTAGGAAAAGTGCAGCTTTAGGCTCATGTTAGCTTTGTCTAGTCCCTTGCTCCTCTTCTTCCTTGGATTATGGCAGGCAACTTTAATGTTATTTCTTGTTTGGAAGAAAAAAGAGGAGGTATAGCCAAGTTGGATCCTTTTGATTCTCTCCTAAGGGACAACATTGAATTTCTAAATCTAATTGATGTGAAACTGAATAATGGAATATTCTCTCTGAATAATAGAAGAATGGGGGAAGATGTTATTTTAGAGAGGCTGGATAGATTCCTTGTTTCATGTTATTGGGTTGGTGATAGGTGGGCTTCCAACTCTAAGATCTTAGTCTGGCATGACTTCAACCACTGGTCAATTAAGCTCTCAATTGCTTCTTTTAGAGCTTCTAGGAATCCTTCTTTTAAGTTTCAACTCATGTGGCTGTGGGACCCATCTCTCCAAGATTTTATGGGTGAAAGGTGGCTTAAAGGAAAGCGTACTTTTGATAGGGCTATGTTTTCCTTTACTAAGAGGCTACAATATGTGAAGTATAGACTGAAGAAATGGAATAGATAGTGTTTTGGAAACCTACACATCAAAAGAATGGAAACTCAAGCATAATTGATTCTATCTCCCATGAAATACGAGATCATGGCCTTAATGATGTTTTGGGTTGAGAGGTGGCTATCGCTTCTAAAGAGCTTGAGGAATGGGAGCTACTTGAGAAGATTTATTAGAAACAAAATTATTGCATTGACTAGCTTCAGGAAGGGGATACGAATACCACCTTCTTTCATAATTATGTGGTCGCTAGGATGACTAGAAATTTCATTACTTCTTTAGTGTCTTTAGAGGGGACTTTATTTTCTTCTCTGGGGGAGATTTCTAGGGAGGCCTCTCGGTTCTTTGCAGTTATGTTCATTGAATATTCTCCTCCTGCGAGTGAGGAGGAAAATTCTATTTTGGCTTGTATTCCCTCTTTGGTTTCTTTTGAGATGAATGAAGCTCTCCTTCAACCCATCTCTCTACAGGAGTTGGAAACAATTGTGTTACAAATGAAAAAATGGAAAGCTTCAGGTCTTGACGATTTTTGTATTGAACTTTTTTAGGATTTCTGGGAGATAATAAAAATGGATCTCTTGGAGGTGGTCTGAGAGTTGCAAGAGAATAAACAAATGCTAAAATCCATGAATTCCACCTTTCTAGCTCTTATTCCTAAAAGGAGGGTGCTAATTCTCTGGACCAATTTAGACCCATTGCTCTTTGAAATGTGGTCTACAAAATTATTACTAAATTGATTATAGAGAGGCTCAATCCTTGGCTCAACTCTTTGATTTTCAATGAGAAAGGTAGATTTTTTATTGGAAGACATATTATGGATGGGATTTTGATTATTCTTGAGGCCATTCATTCTATGGTGTCCTCTAAGGAGAAAGCTATGTTTATTAAGTTGGACATAGAAAAAGCATATGATAGGGTTAGATCGGACTTTTTGTAGAAATTTCTTATGGCCTTTATATTTGGCAGTGAGTGGGTTAACTAGATCATGAGTTGTGTAACATTGACCTCCTTTGCAGTTCTTATCAATGGTGAGTTGTTTGATTTATTTGGAGCTTCTAGAGGTCTTCACCAAGGGGATCCTTTATTTCTCTATTTTTTTATTATTATGGCTGAGGGGTTGGGAAGATTTATCAAATCTCAAATTAGACAAGGATTAATTTAGGGTTAGAGTTGGGGCAACAGTTTTCCTTCGCATTCTCACTTGCAATTTGTTGATGATACAACTTTCATGAGAATGACAAGAATAAACAAGGTGGTGAATTTAAGAACTTTGGACATTTATTTGGTTGCCTCTGGTCAGAGGATTAATGAGTATAAGTCTTCATTTTTTTCTTTAATACTCCTCAACTTATCCAGAGTAGGATTTCTCAAATCTTGTGATTTTGAATTGGTTATTTCCCTCTTGTTTATCTAGGGGTCCCCCTTTCCATTGGTTCTCAACTTAGAGGATGCTACCAAGAGGTTATGGACAAGTTTCGTAAGCGAGTAATTCATTGGACTTATAGATGGTTTTTGTTGATGGGGAGTGACCCTTTTGGAATCTGTTGTTCAGGCTCTTCCTCTTTACAAGAGCTTTGTGTAGGTTGCCCCTATGAATTTTATTAAGGAATTTGATTCCCTTTCCTGTCAAATTCTTTGGGCTAGCAATTCATACTCTTCAAAGTGGATTTTGGTTAAGTCAAAGTATATTTGTAGGCGGAAATAGGAGGGTGGTCTCGGACTTAAATCGACAGGGATGATTGGTCAAGTTTTAGGCACCAAGTTATATTGGCGATGGTGTGCTTGTCAGGATCTTATTTGGGCTAGAATTCTTAATTATAAGTATCTCTATAGGGTAAATTCCTTTGGTGTGCCTCGTTATGGTCTTCTTGGGAAGGGGTCTATGATTTGGGATGCACTCAAGAGAGGGGCGAAGTTGATTAAAGAGGGGATTTTTTGGATTTGCAATAAGTTATCAGAGGCTTTTTTCTGGCATGATTCATGAGATGGTCATCCCCCTATCTTATCTTTATATCCCCATTTGCATCCTCATTTTGATAGCATGATTGTTGTTGGGTGGCGTAAAGCAGAGGATTTTAAAATTGGTCAGGCTTTGGGGCTCGTGGAGGTGTCTCATTGGAAGGAGCCACAAGAGTGGTCATTGAGCACTACCAAGGAATCTCTCCATGAGTTGGCTAAGATATTGGTTGGTACAATGTGTAATTCCCTTAAGGGGAGAGATACTTCGGCTTGGGGCCTTGACTGGAAGGGAAAATTATTGGTTGTCTTGGGGTACTTGGAGTTGGATAGGCAACTATATGGGAGGATTAGTGTCCCTTGGTTGAAGTAGGTATGGAATAATTTCTCTTGGCCCAAATATTTTTTTTCTTGTGGCTAGTGGTTCAAAGTAAATGCCTTACCTGGGAGAATTTATGCAAGAGAGGCTTCTAGGGTCCTTCTATTTGTGTTATTTATTCCAATAGTGAGGAACATGCCTCACATATTTTTTTCTCAGTGTCCTTACTCTAGAGAGATCTAACACCTTTGGTGGGTAGTGTGGAATCATGCTTGCTTCCATGCCACTTCTTTGGTTGAGTTTTGGGAAAATTTGGTCGACCTCCACCTAGGACATCTTTTCTCTGAATTGTTTGGATAATTGGCCCTACTTTTATTATTTGGCATCTTTAGTTAGAAAGGAATTGAAGGATATTTCAAGGTGTGAAGTTTGGAGTGATTCATTTATGGAGAAAGATTTTATGCAATTTATAGGAGACTATTTATGCTAAATGTGGCCTTTCGATTGCAATAGATTCTAGTGATACTACTTTTGTAAGGAATTTGGGTTTGAAGGATGGTGTATTTGGGTACTCTGCCGGTAGGGGTCCTCGACAGGTAAAAATGAGGATTCATCGGGAAGGTGAATGGATTCCTCCTCCTCTAGGGGCTTTGAAGAATAATATGAAAGACTGTTCTAGGGGGACTCTTGGGTATGTGAGAATTGGTGGGATTGGTGGTATTAGAAAAGATAGTACAAGAGGTGTGGTGTTATTTTTCTCTAACTATATGGGGAAACATTCTAATAACCTTATAGAGGCTCTTGTAATTCTTCGGGATATTAAAAGAAGTTGTTCCTTGGGCCGAAGGAGAATTATTTGTGAATATGATTCACAAATTATGGTTGATATGTTGAATGAGCCGCAATTGGATAGATCTAATTGGTACCTAGCCATAGTGATAAAGAAGATCTTGAACCTATTGGTTCTTTGGACTCTATTTCCTTTTTTCATATTCCTAGGGAGTGTAATAGAGTGGTGGATCTTTTGGAAAAATGGGCCTCTAAGCATTTAGAGAGGTGGTATGTGGGTGACTGGGGACTCTTGTCTTCAGAGAATTCTTTGGCCCTAGAAAATTTGATCATGGAGGATTGAGATATGTAGCTAGTTTCTTTGTTGGTTCCTCTTGGGACAAGTTGTTTTGGGTGGTTGTCTTTTGGTGGGCCTATGGCCCTTTGGTTTGTATTAATTCTTTGGTTTCAATAAATTTTTACCCCCTTTGAAAAAAAAAAAAAAGATATAAGCATTGTAATCCCTTCAGTGCAACTTGCCATTTAGGCATCTTTATAAGTCTAGATTATTTTTTTTGGTGAAGATCTTTGGAAAATGTCTCTAATCTTTCTTATTGAACTAGTATACATAAATTTCAAATAGCTAAACTTCAATAGTGTAAATGTGTAACCAACCCTCTTTAACATTTATTCTTGAAGGAAGCAATAAAGAGGAACATCCACAATCAAACTTTGTATGCAACATTAGATCAACTTCAAAAGCTAGATAAATAATTTTAAAACTTAATGTATAGATCAACTTAAAAAATAATAGTGCAGGAAAAAATATTATAAAAAGAGAGAAAATAAACCACACTTAACTCTCTAAATCTACACCTATTATTCTTAAAATTTAAAACATGCATGGAGATCCCATGACATTTCCAAATGAAGAAATATAATCACCAAAGGCTTAATAAACCTCTTGCACTTGACACTCCTCTCCCCACTCTTTGGCTTATCCAAAAGAGAAACCACAACCATCAGTTTTTTCCTCCCTATTTTCCCTATTTAAAAGAGCATCAATAGACACCCAATATTTTCACCCTTTCTTTGCCTATCCAAGAAAATAATAATGATGCATGCATCATGAAATGGCCAAATGGTGTCAAATTAATAAGCTCTCTTCTACAAGCTTGTTGGATAACAATAAAATTGCTTGACCTTGTCCATCATACATGTTTACCAAAAATGGTATTTTAGAATAAAAAAGGGGAACTAGGGCCATGGAAAATCCTCCTCCTCTTCATGCCTCAACAACACCATTAGTGATGCTATCATCAGCCTTTGGGAAATCCCCTTTTCCTTTCAGTGATCCATCAACAATGTCACCATTCTTCAACAATCTTTCTTTCCTTTGTCAATGTCTTTCTCTTCAAAAACCAATAGGTAATGCCATCATCATCCTCCAGTAATCCTCTTTTCCTTCAACAACCCATCACTAATGTCATGGTGATGCCATTGTTGGCCTTAGGAAATCCTCTTGTCCTTTTGACAACATCACTAGTGATGCCATCATTGGCCTTGGAAACTCAATAGTGATGCCATTAGTAATCCTCTTTCCTTCGATAATGCCTCAACAACACCATCGACCATGATATTGTTCGCCTTCAACAATCCTCTTTTATTTGTCAAGGCAACACCATCGACAATGCCATCATCAACCTTCAACAATCTACAATATTCCTTTCAATGTTCAAGGTTGCCTTCATTAGATGTCAGATGTCTGGCATGAGCTTGACATGTGTACTAGAAAAAGAAAGAGCATAATGGGAAAACTCGAAGGCCACCAACCGATAAAGGTACTTCACACCCAGTGATATGCTAACATAACGGTAGAATGTCATTTTAAATTAGGTAGAATGTCATTTTAAATTTTGACTTGAGTTATATTTTTCCAAACCCAAACCCAACTATATTTTTGGAATCAATTGTTTATCTGATTCCACTAGAGCCAACTGTGCTTTTTGGAATTGATTGTGTGTCTGACCTTGGAATCAATTGTTTATCTGATTCTATTGAAAATGAAGGTGAAATTGTAGCTTAAAACTTGTAAACCTATGTGACTGTAGATTTAATTAAGTGTTCTTTGTCACAATTATTTGTGTATGATTAATCTGTCTAGATCAATTTTACCAATTGTAGAAAGAGATAGAAGATTGTAGAAGAATAAGACAAGAATATAGAAGTGACAAAGCATATATGTGGAGAAACCCTTTCAAGAACAAACTCCACCAGAATCAATAGTGCTTGTATTATTTAACCTTAGAACAAGATTACAATAATACTATATCAATCCTTGATTGATATGCTTCCTTGCCTGAAACAATCCTTCTTCACAACTTGCACAAAACTCTCATACACTTTATGCAGCACAAGCTATTCATGCATTCCATGTGAACAAGCATGAATCCACACAACCCATGCCATGCTTCAAACCCTCACACATGCACAAGATCAACCTGCTAACTTGCAATAAACTCTAATACAATTGCTGCAATAAATAAACAATTAATGAGCATGTAAACTCATAAGAGTTATCAAATACAAGAGCATAAAGCTCCTCTCAAAAATATATTCCTAGATTGTGCAAGTAGAGTTCCAATGTGTAATATGAGTTCAAACCAAAGTCTTCTCAATTTAGGTGCCCCAAACTGAACACTTAATTGATCATTGGTCAAGAAAATATTTTACAAGCATCACCTCAAAGTTGGCACCCAAGAGTGGGCCCACTTAACTGAGCCTTGTAAATATCTTCTCATGCAAAAGGTGTTAACTCAAAGATGCCAACTTGGGCGCCCAAGGTGGGTCCAAGTCAATCTTAGTTAACTGAAACATATCTCTCCACCAATTCATGCAAACATTAGGCATGATTGATCATCCCCACTTACCTTAATGCATCAACTTGTTATATGTCATGCAACTGAAGTCATTAATCATGCAACTCAAGTCAACTAAAGTCAACTAGAATTCAACTCAAACTAACTACATGCAACTAAAGATAACTGAACCATAACTGAACTGAACTGAACTGAACTAAATTGAACTGAACTGAACTTATACTAAATTGAACTAAACTGATACTAAATTGAACTAAACTGAACTTATCTGAATTGAACTAAACTAAACTTCACTCATGTAAATATCAATCCCTAACTTGTAGGATCTTTATATGCATTACTGAAGTGTTATCAATCCTCCAAATAGTTAACTTAAGCAAGGTGGGTTCCACCTTCCATGTGGGTGCCCCATATGCTCCTATTTTGTAGGATCTCTTCTTGGACATCCCCACATGCTCCTATCATTTAGGAATAATTACAAATGTCAATTTACATGTTCATTTCATTTGAATTTAATCTATTTTTAATCCTAGTGTTGGGGAACACTTTCCAAGGACTTAGGAGATACGTGAAATATGTTTAGGATTGCAATTAAATGGCATCCTATTCCCAACATTCTCCCACTTGACATTATACATTGTAATTATTCTAAACAAGGAATCATTATTATAAATCAAGTATAGGACCCAAGGCCAATGGCCTTCCTACACCAAGAGAACTTATCTGCAGCATTGATCAAAGTGTCAACTTTCTCAATCAATACCTTTCCCAAGTCTTTGTAACCAAACTATCATAGGTAGAACTTCATGCTATCAACATAACAACCCAAATCTGCAAACAAGTCCATGTATATCCACCATCGGACTGCAAAATAAGACTTCAAGGTAATAACACACATAGACATGCGATAAAAAGCCTCTAAAGTAACTCACTTTAGTAAAGTGTAACCAGTTCAAGAGAGGTGCCCCTCTCATACAGAACACATATACCTTTTAGAAATCCCACTGCACAAGTAATGTCAAATCTGAAAACAAGATCACAACATTAACAAGTCCTCCTATAACACTTCACATAGAGGATGTGGCTAACTCCTCTTATCATAGTGTCAAAGAAGCATACAATGATATGCAAAATACATCTCTCATACAAGAACCTTCAAGAAGAAGACAATATTCCCACAAAGAGAGAACCTGCAAATCAAACCATGTTCTTATACCACATTAACATGTGCCAAATTGTGTAAAGTAAGATCTCCTTCAACACTCCCAAACTGAAAGGATATCAACATCTAACCATTCAACTTATAATGAAACATGGTAGAACTTAGATGTAAACCTCTCACATAAAGTAGATCAAACTTAGCCAAACATTCCCACAACAAAAGGGAATATGCCTAAAGCCACTAACTATCTCCCATACCTCTCCTACCCAAATCCTCATAACTAACTCAAGTTCAAGATTCCAAGGAGAACAATAGAAATACATAAAATCATGCATCTACTTCTCAATAATCCCTCGGAACTCAACTTTCAAGACTAATGCATAAGAGAAGACAAGATACATATAAATAATGCATCTAATAATCAGGTGGGCAACACCTCTTAGATCATTTACCTACCGAGTAGACCAAGAGTGGGATACAAGATTGTCTTGTGCATATAACACCAAGCAATATAGTCTTTCAATAAAGACAACCTTCTCATCAAGTCTATGATAGACTCACATCCATTTCTAGGTGTAGGCTCCTCGGTCTTTACTGTTGAAATTTTTTTATAACAAGTAACCATTCCAACAATCCATAATAAGAAATATCCAGCCTAACCCAATTCTCTCTAGTATCCATGAGCACCCACCAATCAATCCATGCCAACATCAAATGCAGCCTATATAATCATGAGGCTCCAAGCAAATGATTAATACTCAAAACCAAAAATAACTACATCCTCTCCAAAGGAATAACAATAACACCTTTACCAAAGACTCTAAGGGTCCTCCATGAAACAAGATGTTAAAACCTCTTCAAATTATATGAAGATAACCATATCCTACCAAAGCTCCCACTGAACTATGATACCGAGCTATACATGGTAACAAGATTAACATCAAACCATCACTATCAAAAACTCCCATTGAAACATGTAACCAAGCTATCCATGACATTGTGATAACCATCTCCTAAATGAAGATCATCCATGGCCTCAACACAATCAAAAAGACTGTTGTTAATGACACAACTCCCAAAAGGTCAAGAAAACCATAATCTCTAAACCAAGAAGATAAAACACACTTCTTTTGTACAAATCTTTAATATCACAATAGTACAAGCTCCCACTACAACCAAAAAACCTTCAAACTTTTAAGAGAAAGGTGTCCCAAACTCTACCGAACCGTTAGCTCTAATACCAAATGTTGAAAATGAAGGTGAATTGTAGCTTAAAACTTGTAAACCAATGTGACTGTAGATTTAATTAAGTGTTCTTTGTCACAATTATTTGTGTATGATTAATCTATTTAGATAAATTTTACCAATTGTAGAAAGAGACAAAAGATTGTAGAAGAATGAGACAAGAA
Source organism: Sequoia sempervirens (assembly GCA_007258455.2). Classification (NCBI taxonomy): domain Eukaryota; kingdom Viridiplantae; phylum Streptophyta; class Pinopsida; order Cupressales; family Cupressaceae; genus Sequoia; species Sequoia sempervirens. Next base: position 20,567 of record VDFB02077575.1, read on the forward strand.
GATAGAAGTGACACAACATATACGTGGAGAAACCCTTTTGGGAAAAAACTCCACTAGAATCAATAGTGCTTGTATTATTTAACCTTAGAACAAGATTACAATAATATTGTATCAATCCTTGATTGATATGCTTCCTTGCCTTCAACAATCCTTCTTCACAACCTGCACAAAAGTCTTATACACTTTCTGCAGCATAAGCTATCCATGCATTCCATGTGACCAAGCATGAATCCACACATCCCATACCATGCTTCAAACCCTCACACATGAACAAGATCAAGCTGCTAACCTGCAATAAACTCTAATGCAATTATTGCAATAAATAGATAATTAATGAGCATGTAAACTCATAAGAGTTATCAAATACAAGAGCATAAAGCTCCTCTAAAAAATCTACACTTAGATTGTGCAAGTAGAGTTCCAATGTGTAATATGAGTTCAAACCAAAGTCTTCTCAATTTAGGCACCCCAAATTGAACACTTAATTGATCACTGGTCAAGAAAATATCTTGCAAGCATCACCTCAAAGTTGGCGCCCAAGAATGGGCCCACTTAACTGAACCTTGTAAATATCTTCTCATGCAAAAGGTGTTAACTCAAAGATGCCAACTTGGGTTCCCAAGGTGTGTCATAGTCAATCTTAGTTAATTGAAACATATCTCTTCACCAATTCATGCAAACATTATGCATGATTGATCATCCCCACTTAACTGAATGTATCCACCTATTATCTGTCATGCAACTAAAGTCAACTAGCATTCAACTCAAACTAACTCCATGCAACTAAAGATAACTAAACCATAACTGAATTGAACTGAACTACACTTATGTAAATATAAATCCCTAACTTGTAGGATCTTTACATGCATTATTGAAGTGTTATCAATCCTCCAAATAGTTAACTTAAGCAAGGTGACTTCCACCTTCCATGTGGGTGCCCCATGTGATCTTATTTTGTAGGAGCTCTTCTTGGATGTCCCCACATGTTCCTATCATTTAGGAATAATTACAAATGCCAATTTACATGTTGATTTCATTCGAATTTAATCTCTTTCTAATCCTAGTGTTGGGGAACACTTTCCAAGGACTTAGGAGATACATGAAATATGTTTAGGATTGCAATTAAATGGCATCCTATTCCCAACATATTCCACAAGACCTAACTATGTTTTTTGGAATCAATTGTGTGTTTGATCCCACCAAACTGAACTATATTTTGGGAATTATATTGTTTTTATATGAGCATTAATGGTATTTTTGGTTGAAAACACGCTTGGAAAAAAATATCTTCCTTTCCTTCGGTAATGTCATCCTTCAACTTGATGCCTCAACAACACCATCAGTAATGCCATCATCATCCTTTGACATTCTTCATTTCCTTTAGCAATGCCTTGGAAACACCATTAACAATGCCATCCTCGGTCCTCCTCGCCTATCCTCTTGTTACACCCCGTTGCTAATTTACCCAATACTTTTACCTTTATGAGAAAATATGATATTAATACATGATTATTTCTCGATGATATTTGATGGTTGAACGAAATGTATGAATGTGCAATATGATGAAATTACTTTTTAAATGCTTTAATGATGCTTAAGTTATATTGTGAATATGATATATATGTTATCATCTAACTATAGACATGTTGCTCTAAATTGGATGCAGGAAAGTTTGAACCCTCTAGTGGGAGAGGGAGAGTATCACCCAGGAGAAGTGATTGGTAATGGAACATTTGGTATTTCTAATATCTTTAAAGTAGACACACACACTCACTTGTATAGGTTAGTGGAACCTTGTTGAGTTCGTTTAAGCTTCATATTGGTAAGTCTTGATTCAACTAAGTTGTCGAGCTTGTGAGTTATTAGGGAAAATGATGCTTTTGTCATATTTGTTCCTCCTTGATGATTTAATTAAATTAAATTAAAATACTAAAACTCTTTGTACATAGCGTATATAACATGTAAGGTGTATTTTAATAATATATATGTTCAAACCGTAGATTTTTGGCACTATGCACCTTTCTAGCTCTTCTATGGCTTTTCACCTAAAAGGAGAGAGGTAGGGCCAAAAATGCTAAAGGGTTCATTCAAATTATGTTATGTATGATGTTATTATGCCTAAATGAAATGATCTAAGTGCAACTAAGCTGTGAAATTGATCAAATATGGATGCAAAACCTAAGAAACAAGTGATGTTTGAAAACACATTGTGTAATGCAAAATAACCTAAGAATGAATAGTAAACTGCAACAGAAATGAATCAGACTAAAAGCGTGCACCTAGAACCTTGATGAAGACTGGAAATTACATTTGAAATGTTGTTGATGTTTTTTTTAGGCCTAGAGGGACTCATTTTCCATTATGGGCAAATCAGTCCCAGTTATGCCAAACTGAGCCGGAACCCGTTTCTGACAAAACGGTCCCTAAAAATGTAGAAAACTCAAAATTCACCCTGGAGTGCCCAGACTCATTCATCACTCATGGTGAATGAGTCCACTTTTGAATTTCTATATTTTCAAAAGTGGAACTCGAAGCTTTCAATTTGCACTTTGACTTCCTATAGGTGTCTGCTTCCGAAACTCTGATTTACAGGTCTAAAAATGAGTTTTTGTTCATATTTTGACTTGTTGAATGAGGAGAAGACTTCAGCAACCTTGCAACTTGATCCTCAATGATTTACAAGCTTCCAAGAGTCCTAAATCTGCATACAAACAAGGGAGAGAGATAGGGCATGAGGGTTTGCCTTGGTCAAACCCCTTTTTAGGTAATTAAACAAAAATGATGAAAGAATGGAATGAAACATGCAATAATGGACTTGATTACCTTTCCATGATGTTTTATCTTGAAATTCTATAGCAAAATATGAAGGATCTTCCCTTGAATGTCTAAAAATTGATCTTGAATGGCTTATAAAGTTAAAACCCTAAGTTGCTTGACTTAAGATAAAAGAATGATGGATGAATGAGTAATAAGAGATAAGAGATGTGAAAATGAGTTAAAATACTTATATTTATAGGAAATTCTCCTATTTCACCTATTAATACCTCATCACATGCTGACATGAAGCAATATTAAACTTAAATTTCACTTTTTTCTCGCTTAAAAGTCAAAAATTGAACAAAATGGGACTCATTCACCACACATGGAGAATGGGTCCCACCTAGATGGGACTGATTCGCCATGCATAGTGAATGGGTCCCACAAGGGCCAATTTGACAACTCAGATGCCAAGAGATAAGGAAATAAGGTCTAAAATGCAACCTTGTCGGGTAATTGATCATTTTAAGCCTTGGGATGCACAATATGGGGTAATATGGGACTATTAGTGATGATGTGAATGTCAAATAGGGCTTGGGACACATAATTCAATGTGAAAGTGTTATTAAATGTACTTTACTACACTAAAATGAGGTCCACATAGCCTAGGAAGGCACAAGAACCAATGTGAATGTGAAAGATGCATTACAACACTAGTTTAACATTAAGTTTATTTCACAAGCCTTCTAAATTGATGTAATAATGTTATTAAACACATTTCATAATGTTGAATTGAGGAGAAATAGGTTCATTAGGTCTAGAAAAGTGTGAAAGTATCTTACAACACTTTACAACACATTTACAAGACATTGTTAAAAGCATGTTATTCAATTTATAAGGGCCCAAGACCTAGTGTGGATGCATAAAATGCCTCACAACACCTGAATCAAGGCCTCATTAATTCCAATTTATCATGAATTAATCCCATGTCAAGCAAAGGGTACATTTTTCTACGACACAATATGTAGACAATAATATTTGTGTATACTCATACGTATATATGTAATGTATATGCAGTCAATTAAATGGGTTATATATATATTATCATATATGTATATAGTTATATATTATTATATTTAAGTGGTTTTGTAAGCCATATTAAGTGGCTATAAAGCCACATGTATGCAAGGCTTAATGCTATTATAACAATAAGTAATGTGTCACCTAGTTCTAGCGCCACAATATGCATACATTAAGTTATTGATCTGCCATGTAGTGGTTTAGAATATTCACATTTTAAAACTGTTTATCAGCCACATGAAGGTGGCGAGTAGAGATTATTTGGCATATGTTCCTATTAACATGGAAGCCCATGACTTAGGAAAATGGTAAGTGATAGAGTTTGAAGGTATTTTGATCATCAATGTGCCTTGTTTGGAGACTTTTGTTTGCAACAATAAACTGGAAAATAAAAAAGTATTTAAGAAGCCAAGCTAGCCGTGGAAATTAGTAGTTGAAGTCGACTTGGTTTTGGTCATCTATTGAAAATTATAAATTTCATTATTAAATGTTGCATCTCAACATATAAGCTTTGCCATTGTTTGACTCTTTCAAAATACAAGTCATGGCAAAGCTTTTGAGTGGTGGAAACTTTTGGAGTTGTTCAAGCTTCCTAATGAAAATTTATTTATATTCTTATTTAGCATAAATAGAGAGCAACTAATCATTGTTTTGGTTGTTCATTGTTTTTGCAATCTTCGATTAGCTGCATACGTGAGTTTGAGAGAAGAATTAAGTTTTGTGAGAAGAGCAATTGAAATCTGCATTTCAATATGCCAAGGAGTGAGAATTAGATTGTTAGTATCAGCTTTAGATTTCTTGATAGTTGTAGACTAACAGTTAAGAAGAAAGAAAGAGGTGCAATAACATAGCTGAGTGCTGGAAATTGAGAGGACAATAGGTTTAAAGTTGAGTTATCAGTGCAGATTTAAAGCAAGGATTACCAAGAAACAAGTTAAGTTATTTTATTCTAGGTATGATTAAAATGATTCTCTTTCCCTTTCTTTCAAATTTTGATTAAATCTCCTTTATTTATCTAAGTTTTATTTTTCCATTGCTATGTGCAAAGTATGGTTGTTTATAGAAGTATTTGAATGCTTGTATGAAGAGCTTAGTTTATTAGACAAAATGCCCATTAAAATATGATGAATTAATGAGAACTAGGGAAACTAGTTGGTTATATCAAGTAGTTTTATTTGAATTACGTGATTATGAATTATTATATATATAGATATTTGAGAGAAAGAGAGCTTTAATGGAAGGTTAAAACTCTCTCTAAAGTTGTGTTTATCCAAAGCAACCAGCTTGTTAAACCATAGCAAAGAAAAGCTAAGTATGGGAATATGATGTTATCTCAATAAGACAGTGTCTTATATATAATATTTTTTAATAAGTTTATATTGCATTTCAGTAAGAGGGTCTGAAAACGTAATAGATGTAAATATGTCTTTATCATTTGAAAGTTATTATCTTATATTTTAGACTAAGAGTCTTTATTATTATCTATGCATGGTAATTTAATCTTGAGATCAGGACTCGCGTTCTCAGAAACTCAAAGACCTTAAAAGTAGGAGATTATATTATTCCCTTGAATCTAGGTGAAATACTTGAATAAGAGGCAGTTGCCATACCCAAATTGAACATTACAAGTATGTAACGAGGTATTCAAGATAAATGAGTCAAACCTATTTGGTTGAATAATCGACATTAGTGGGTCATCACTATTGAAAGATATTTTGTTAAGTTAGCTAACAATTGGGTCAAACTAAAAGAAGAGTTAACCACAGGTTAGTAGAATTTCCAAGTAAAGTTAGAGGTGGGTGAACTTATGTTACACCCCATTGTTTATTTACCAAATACTATTACCTTTATCAGTAAATATGTTTTTAGTGCATGATTATGTATGTTTTGATGAATTTCGATGGATTAATGAAATGCATGAATATGCCTTATGATGAATTACTTTTTAAATGCTTTAATGATGCTTATGATATATGATAAATGTGATTTATATGTTATCAGCTAACTACGTACATGTTGCTCTAAGTTGGAAGCAAGAAAGGTTTGAAACCTCTAGAGGGGGAGGGAGAGTATCCCCTAAGAGAGGAGGTTGGTATGGGAACCATTGGTATATCTATCTGAGTAGACACACACACTCACTGCATAGGATAGAGGAACCTTGTTGAGTCAGTCTGAGTTTTGTGTCAATAAGTGCTAAGCCTAAGTTGATAGCTTCTTGGTTGATAAGAAAGTTAGGTTTGGTTGTCTTTAACCCTCCTTGATTGTTTATTATGAATACTTGAGAGATATTTGGAACCACTTCTTAAATAGCTATAATTTTAAAAGATCTTGGAAGTTATTTCAATGGTCACTTTGAGTCCTCCTAGTCGAAGATCTATCAACACTTACTTGGCTATAGTGCACTTTCTTTCTATGTTGGACTTCTTTCTTGATCTATGAATTTCCCTTTCTATTAAGAGTCTTTCTTGGTAGCTCCCTTCTTGTCTTCAATGATTTTTGCACTTTGGTATTATCCTTATTTCTTTGCACTAACTTTACATTTGGTTTCCTTCTACTTTTGGCTCATTCATCTAGCTTTTCTACCTTATTCTTTCTTGTTGTGTATCTTTTCCTTTGCTATAATACCATCCACCTTTCAACTCATGGATGTTTTCCTTATATTATTTTGGGCTATGTTGAACAATATAGTTCCTAAGTAACCTATTGTGTCCAACCCTCCTAATTATGTCACTGGCACATGGTGCTATTTTCCTATCTTATGCACTCTTTGCTCTCTCAAATAGTCTTCATGCAAGTATGGTGCATCAACAACCTATAGATAAGGTGGAGGTGTCACCTTCATCCTACCAAAATGATCTTGTTCTTACGGTCTTAGCCCCCTCAAGATCTACTTTACATGGCCCTATCTAGTAATGGTAGTTGGGCTATAAGAAGGATTCGTGAGCAGCCCTCTCCACCTCATCATTTGGCAGATGTTATTCCAATCCCCCCTCTCATTCTAATTTGAAAAGTAAATAAAAAATTGTTTTCTTGAATAATTTTCTAATTAAGAATCCTTAAACTAACTTTGAGTTACATCAACAATAGATTTTACGGGGATAGCTCTTTGTGCACTACTTTAAGCATAAAATAAATGATTTAAAACAATAAACAATTAAATAGTAAAATAAGGCACGTAGAATGCAATTAACATGTGAAAAAAAAAACATGTGCAAAAAAAATTAACGAAAGAAAACCAAATAGATGAAAAAGTCTAGGAAGGATTATGCTATAAGCATCCCATTCACTGGTCAGTTCAATGCCAATACATGGAGATTACCAATTGAACAAGGGCTAAAGTACAGCATGAACAGGTGTGAGGCAAACGCAATTGACGTGCGTGAAATCAAACTCACCAACCATAGACATCCTCTAGGTGTTTGTTTACAAGTTGACTGAAATGTGCTACCATTTAAATATGGTGGGCAATTTTTTTCCCAGCCACACATACTACTATTAAATTGTGTTGGGCAATTGCGTGGAAAGGGGCATGCAATTATGGGTTAAAAGCGCAACTCTATTTATCAACAAACTATAAGAATGCAGAACTCAAGTAAATTGACCACAGGAGAAGTGTAGATGTGAATAAAACTGAACATTGTGGGCAAGCTGTGGTTGTCGAGAAATATAAGGCAGCATTCTGAAATGGGAATGAACATTGATTTAACCAAAAGATCATTGGGATGGAGGATATAACCTGAATGTAAGCATAACACTAGAGAGAAAACATGGAAAAAAGCAACAGAAAGATTGGACAAATTGCGGGATCAAAGTAAGAGAAGACAATGTAAACATAGCCATCAAAAGTTGTATGTGCATTGCATATGATTATATTGTAAAACACAATTTGAGAAGAAATCACCTGCCATGCAAACCATTCTGCTGCTCTTCTATGGTACTATGCATTTCAAAAAATTGATTACAGATTGATCCGTGAGCAACAATGCATTGCCATAGTCTCTAAATTTTTATTTTTGGTTTTGAATGGCCTTATTTATGATATTACATAAGAATTGTTAACTATGTGTCTTTCCTTTCTTGCAAGGATCAGCTTCAAGCCAAAATTAGCTTCAAATATGTTATTGGAGAGCTGTATTTGCATCAATGCACTTATAAAACAAAACTAAAATTAATGATAATTGTTATTGGTACTTTCATTCTGATGAAGGCCAGATCTAGAAATATTGAATAGAAGAACAAAGCGAGCCTGAATGCACAGATAATGTATAAAGATGGACTAAATCCCTCAGAAGTATGAACAAAGCGCATAGGACAAGCATCAAATGATAAGTTGCATGAATTATGAATAACAAGGACAAATAAACCATGATAAGAAAAGAGTGGTTTATTCCAACCAAATACATGCAGCAGCACACACAATTGTAGTAGAAATAGCAATAAATGGTTTATTGCATTGGACAAGAGGCCTCCCCATATCATATTCCCAATAAGAGATATTCGGATAAGAAACTATAGCTAGTTAGACTCGCCCCAAAGGACATAATCATAGGGATATATGTCCCAATTATCCTTCAGCTAGCTAAGATATCATAGCAGGTATCAATATCGCTTCATAACATCAAATTCTTCCTACCCAGACCATAGAAACCTGAGAAATAATATAATAGAGCATTTAAGAATGTGGAACGGTGTGAAGAAAATGCTGGAGAATTTAACCATGGCAGAAATTGGCATACTACCAAACTATATAGACTCCTTCCTCCCTTCATGTTTGCTAAATTGTTGTACTAGTCCTGGGACAAAATCTAATGACCTGGACGTACAATTTTTTTATAGAAGAGATTAATAGCTCCCATTATCTACATGAACGATGAAAAGTGGAGTTTGTGAGCGCACTTACATAAAACTTAGAAAGCAATGACATGGCGTTGGTAGAATGTAAGTTTCTTGCAACCACTTGGGTTTAAAATGGGAAATTCAAAAACTTTAGATTTTTTCCATAAAAACTGAAATTCGCAAATAGAGAAAAAAATTAAAAAGATGTTCTAAATTTTGGCATTTAACTCTCATGTAAATTAATCCCAATATTTGACTCACAATTTATTAACTACTCATAAATTTGTTTAACTTAGAGTATTGAGTGGCAAGTCAAACCAGAAGGGGAATACTGTTAGGATTGTTTTAATTTTGGAGTAATCATGTAATCATAATTACATGTAGTTTTGTGCTTCAGCTGGACACATTTTTGGGATAGTAACCACCAAGCTTTGTGCACAAGCAGTTGCAAAGGATTTGCATTCCTCTAGTCTGTTAAAAAGCGAAGGCATGGACTTCTATTCAAAGATTGTCTAAGCTTTGTACACAAGCATAAATTAAGGAAAAAGTACCACAGAGAATATTCTCTTTAAAGTTAAAAAGAAATAGAGATTTAAGGCAGACCAATGTTTTGCATGCAACTAAACATTCTATTTTTTGGGAAATGTTAATTGAACACATTTTCTTTCTTAATTTTAATTTTAATTTATATTTATATTTATATTTATATTTATCTTTATATTTATATATATATTATCAAACTATCACCAAGGTGTATACTCAAATAAGGAATAAGAAGTAGGAAAAAAAAATGAGTTGCATAATTTGGTATCATAGATCACAAGGCAACCTTACATATGGTAAAGAAGAAACCTTTTCAATGTTAATTATTGCTTGATATTTTTCAAATGAAATGTAAAATTTTCATGGATTATGGAATAGAAAAGAAAAATTACCTCTAGATTGATTTTTCTCTGAATTTTTGAATGAGTGGGATGTGAAAATCATGGTGCCAAACATAAAATTACCAAGGAGATGAAGGCTGATGTATGGGAAGCAATGATTAGCAAAAACCCTAGCTCAACCTTTCAATATTGGTACCATGTAACATGCAAGGAGCAAACGTCCCAGGTAGACCTAAGCATAAACATGAACTTTCATTAGGTCTCCTTAGTGAGCTACTTTTTATATTATATATAGATAGTGTTTTTTTAGTAAAACTAAAACGTTAAAAAAAACTCGTGCAACCTATACGACACCCAAATAAAAGCAATTAAAGACCTTACAGTTTGAATACCTAGATGCCTATTCCAGAGCCCCTATTTTGGTAGAAGCAGGCATGATGGTGGCGAAATTCCATTACAAAAAGTTATCTTGAGTTGCACACCTAAGACTTTGAAAATGTAAAAAACAAGTGGTTATTTGTTTGTTACTATTGTCAAATGAAATTGCACCTTGTTGAACGTAGGCTCAACATTCCAATGAAAAAATAGAACTAATCTAAAGGTGTGGAACCTTGTGGTTGAGGTTAGATCTTTGAAGAAGGTCGATTTCCTTTTCTAAACTAGGTGCATAGATCTGTTATTCAAAACACATTTCTAAAAATATTTTACTTTCCTTCGACAATGCCATCGTATCAGCCTTCAATAGTCTTCCTTTCCTTCAGCAATGCCATGGGTGATGCCATCGTTGGCCCTCCTCAGCAATCCTCTTTCCCTTTGGCAACCCATTGGCAACGCCATTAGGTTAGCCTTCGAGCAATGTCTTTCCCTTTGGCAACCCATCAGCAATGCCATCGGGATGCCATCATCAACCTTAGGCAATCCTCTTTCCCTTCAGTTTCCCATCGGCAATGCCATCGATGATGCTATTGTTGGCCTTCAACAATCCTCCTTTCCTTTGGCAATGCCTTGGAGTGATACCATCTCAGCCTTGAAAATCCTCCCTTCCTCTAAGGCAATGTCATTGGTCATGCCATCATCGACCTTTGGCAATCTTATTTTCTTTTTGACAACCCATCATGATACCATTGTTGGCCTTCAGGCAATGTCTTTCCTTCGACAACCCATCGACAATCCTATTTGCCTTCGGCAACCCATTAACAACAGTGCCATCAATGATGCCATCATTGGCCTTTGACAATCCTCTTTCCCTTGGGCAGCCCATTTGTAACACCCTTAGCAATGCCATGTCGTTCCCTTCAGCAATCCTCTTTCTCTTTAGCAATGACATTGGCGATGCCATCTTCGGCTTTCAAAAATCCTCTTTTCCTTGATGTGATGCCATCGTCAATCTATGGCAATTCTCTTTCCCTTTGGCAACCCATCAGCAGCACCATATGCCATCTGCGATGCCATCATTGGCCTCCGACAATCCTTTGTTCCTTCCAGAAACCTATTAGCAACACCATGGGTGATGCCATCGTAAGCCTTTGGGCAATGTCTTTCCCTTCAACAACACATTGCCAATGCCATCGTCAACCTTCGACAATCCTCTTTCCCTTTGACAACCCATCCATCGATGATGTCATTTTTGACCTTCGACAATCCTTTATTCCTTTCCACAATGCCATGGTCATCCTTCGACAATCCTCTTTTCCTTTGACAACACATCAGCAATGCCATTCGTGTAATCATCAGCCTTCAAAAATCTTCTTTCCCTTGGGCAGCCCATTTGTAACGCCATTGGTGATGCGATCGTCCCCTTCAGCAATCCTCTTTCTCTTCGGCAATGCCATCTCCCTTTGGCAATCCTCTTGTCCTTTGACAATGCCTCAGCAATGCCATCGGCGATGCCATCATCGGCCTTTGACGATCCTCCTTTCCTTTCTTTGGTTGGGATGCACATATCTACTATCTCTTGCAACCAATTTCAAAAACATTGCAAAGATCAAAATACAAAAACTAGTTTTAATTTTTTACCTAAAGATCAATTGACAAAAACATTAGAAAATAGGTTAAGTTTTTACCTTATTATGCTTTACAACAAATGAAATTCTATTTTTCAAACGAGAAATATATGAATGGTTCAATCAAAAAATTAGATTAGAACAACTTTTAGGGAAATCAAATCAGGGAAAAAGCACAAACATTAGGAAAGCATATTATTTTTGGTTTTATACAAAATTCAACACAAACTAATATAAATGAAGCCAAGTGAAAACAATAATTTCTCGTCTTATAGGCAGAGACTAATAATTTTAATGGAATTGTTTTACAATTCTAACAGTCTCTTTTGTCTCCACTCTACTCCTATGCTTCACAAAAGTCCTATACGCTTCCTCCCCTCTTTGAAACAATCATAATAAGAGCCTTTCCCAAACCAAGTAAACTTCTCTTCCATCCTCCTTTCTAGCCTAAACCTTCCTTTGTTTTCCCAGCAAGAAAGATGGACAGTTATCCCTCATGGTAATGGCCCCTTCTGGCAACTGAATGGTCATCACTGATAATAATTGTAAGAATAGTTTTTTCAACTGCCTAAAACAACTACCACCCAAGTCTCAACGGTCACCAACATAGACGAAGGAATATCACCCACCATAAGATACAAATTGTCATGGCCTTAGGAAGAATCTGTAGCCTAAGAATAGTCGGGAATGCTTCCCTAGCTAGTGTTGTTCAGGAAGAACAATCACAAAAATATCAGTCACCAAAAACAAATAAAGAACTATCGCTACCAACATGAACAAATTTGTCCCTTTGTATTCTTGTAGTGGCAGTAAGGGATGTACACAGTAGCAGTTAAAGGGATATAATGGCCAGTTTTAGTTAAGGATGTAAAGGATGCAATGGCGAATCGAAGTTCTCTCCCATTCAACTTCACACCCAGTGATAACTGGTATGCTAAATAACAGAATGCCATGCTCAACTTTGACTTGAACTAATTTTTTCCAAACCCAACTGATTCCACCAGACCCAACTGTGTTTTTTGAATCAATTGTGTGTCTGATCCCACCATACCCAACTGTGTTTTGAGAAACTCGTTAGACTCATCCAATTCGAACTCGTTGGAACAATTTAACATATAACAAACAATTGAATTGGAGTAATTTAGAGCTTACACAACTCTCAGACTAGTCCAAATTTATATTTTCTCATTTGAAATAATTGAATTAGAGTCATCAATAGGCTGGTTACTATTTAATATTTATTTGTATCAAAGGTTTTCCAAAAGTACGTTGACTGCATTTTCTTTAATTGTTAAGAATCCGTTGGTACAAAACAACTTGACAATGCAGCAAATCGTGGACGGCAGGATTCGAACCTGCGCGGGCAGAGCCCACATGATTTCTAGTCATGCCCGATAACCACTCCGGCACTTCCACTTGAATGAAAACCTTAAGTTTTCAACTATTAATATAATTATTTCATGGTTGTCTGATTGTAACCCTTTGAAATTTTGTATTAACAAAAAAACAATTCTTTAATTGTTGGCAATGCCATCGTCAGCCTTCGGCAATACCTCAACAACCCCATCACTGTTGGAAAACTAATCACAACCCCTACATTCATTTCATTCACTGTAGACTCTATTTTGCCTACCCCAGCTTATCTCCCAAATTTTTCTCTCATCTGTGAAGTCTATATCTCCAGCTCAATCCATTTAATCGATATTTGGTCATTATCAAATGCAGGACATATTTAAATGAAATACCAAAAGTAAATCTTCCTAGACAAGATTTCCCAACTAGCTGTAATTAAATGAAATTAAATGCATTTGGTTTTCCCTCTTTTGCTGGGCTCATTTGTAGCTTCGAGAATAGTTTTAGTTGTTATTAGATGTATGCAGTCATTTTTTGTGAGTGAATGAGATGAATGTATGAGAAGGCAGAGCAACCAATATTTCTGCGGTACCAGTTAGTAGAAATGGTCAGAATATTGCTGTAGCAACAGCTTGAACAGAGGAGCATAGTTATGGTATTTTCTGAGCACAAGAAAGAGCAACAGCTCTGTGTATTGATTTAATATGTAATGTGATCTATGAATGTAATGAACTTTGTGTAATTTTGAAATATAAGATGTGCAGCTCCTCTTTGTTTTCATCTCTATTATTTCTACTCTGTTCTATTCTGTTTTGTATTTTTCTACTCCTCTGCCCCTTCCTTCACAATCCTCTTTTCCTTTCAACAACCCATTTGCAATGCCATCGGTGATGTCATCATCGGCCATTGGCAATCCTCTTTCTCTTGACAATGCCATCAGCAATGTCATTGTTGCTGATGTCATCGTTGGCCTTTGGCAATCCTCCTTTTCTTTGGCAATGCCTCATCAATACCATGGGCGATGTTATATCTGTTAATGTTAAAAATGAGCAAAGAAACGAAATAGAAAAACAGGAAAAATCAAGAACAAGATAAGAGACAAATTTTATAGTGGTTCGGCAAGTTTGCCTACATCCACTTTCAACAGCAGGAGAATCTCTTTATTAATTACAATACAATACATATTCAACAACAGCAGCTGTATTTATAAAATGGTCTCCACTTGAATAAATAGAAAAATCAGTCTGTGAGAGAAACTTGCCAATTCAGGCAAAAGGCATCCTTATCCGATATGTTTGAGAATCTTGCCAATTTGGGCTTCACCAGACCCAACAATATCTTCCTTTCACTTCAACAACCCATTGACAATACCATCAATGATGCCATTGTCAGCCTTCAACAATCCTCATTTCCATGCCATCATCAGCATTGGGCAATTCTCTTTCCCTTTGGCAACCCATTGGCAGTACCATATGCCATCTGACATGCCATCGTCGGCCTCCAACTCTCCTCTTTTCCTTCTGACAACCCATCGGCAACACCATCCGTGATGTCACCATTAGCCTTTGGGCAATGCATATCCCTTTGACAACACATTAGCAATGCCATGGCAACACCATCCGTGATGTCACCATTAGCCTTTGGGCAATGCATATCCCTTTGACAACACATTAGCAATGCCATGGACGATGCCATCGTCAACCTTTGACAATCCTCTTTCCCTTGCTAATCCATACATCAATGATGCCATCGTTGACCTTTGGCAATCCTCTTTTCCTTGGGCAGCCCATTTGTTGCCATTGGTGATGGCATCGTCCCCTTCAACAATCCTCTTTCTGCAATGCCATTGCCATCTCCCTTCAGCAATCCTCTTTTCTTTCAACAATGCCTCGGCAACACCATTGGTGATGCCATCGTCAGCCTTCAACAATCCTCCTTTCCTTTCCTTCGTTGTCATGCACATGTCTGCTACATCCTGCAACTAATTTCAAAAACATTCCAAAGATCAAAATACAAACATTAGAAACTAGTTTTAATTTTTTACCTAAGGGTCAATTAACAAAAACATTAGAAAACAAAAAAAAAAAATTTGCTTTGCTATGCTTTAGCAAGGAATGAAATTTTATTTTTCAAACCAGAAATATATGAACGGTTCAATCAGAAAATAAGATTATAACTATTTTTAAGAAAATCAAATCAGCCAAAAAAAAAACAAACATTAAAAAAGCATATTATTTTTTGGTTTTACACAAAGACAAATTAATATAAAAGGAAGTCAAGTAAAAACATTAATTCCCCAGGGACTAAAAATTTTAATGGAGTTGTTTTACAATTCTCCTAGTCTTTTTTCTCTCCACTCTACTCCTGTGCTTCTCAAAATCCCTATACGCTTCCTTCCCTCTTTGAAACAATCATATAACAGTGTCTTTCCCAAACCAACTAAACTTCTCTTCAATCCGCTTTTCTACCCTAAATCTTCCATTGTTTGGCCAGCAAGGAAGATAACAGTTTTCCCTCATGGTAGTGGCCCCTTCTGGCAAGTGAATGGTCATCGATTGTGAGAATAGTTTTTCCAACTACCATCCAAGTCTCAACGGTCACCAACATAGACGAAGGAATATACCTAAGAAATAGTCGTGAACACTTCCCTAACTAGTGTTCACGACTAAGCATAGGATTCAGACAGAAGAACCATGAAGTTTGCTCAAGAGATGCACTTCCCTAACTATCGCTACCAACATGAACAAATGTGTCCAATTTGTATTCTTGTAATGGCAGTAAGGGATGTACACAGTAGCAGTTAACGAGATATAATGGCCAGTGGTAGTGGAGAATGTACGGTGGCAGTAAAGAATGCAATGGCGAATGTAACAGTAGAAATGCCACACTCAATTTCGACATGGATTAAATTTTTCCTGACCCAACTCTATTTTTTGTTATCAATTTGTTTATATCTGATTCCACCACAGCAAACTGTGTATTTTGGAACCAGTTGATTACCTAATTCCGCCAGACCTAACTTTGGTTTTTGCAATCAATTATGAATCTGATCAGACCATACCCTACCGTGTTTTGAGAATCAGATTGTTTTTCTAAGACAAATTTCTGAATCACAGCATACCCAAAAAACAGGTAACTAATTCAGCCAAGACGACACAGATTTTAATTTATTGATTGAATTGGGGGTATGGGGTGCGCCAGGCTTCTGCTGTAGTGCAATACAGAAGCGACGCGCGAAGGCTCTGGTAGCAAGCTACCGTTTGAACCTTCCCCCTTAAGAAATTAATTTAATATCGTGTGGTTCATTGAACCACGTATCAGATATTAAACTGATAAGAACAGATACTACACTTGATCTTAGCCAAAAGGCCGAGAAAGGTATGCTTAAAATAGTGTCTCGCATTATTATTTGTACTCGCACTTTCTTCCTTTCAACCTCTCGCTGCTACATGTGGGATTAAAAGTCCTCAAAAGAAGACTCTCTAGGCTTAATCCATCCGAGATATTAATTGTCATTTAGCGGCCATCTTGAAGTGGCCCGTGAGTTTTCTAGTGTGCCATAAAGAAGGGTAATGATGGATGTGTTCTAAAATTTTGAAGATTAAAAAAATGTTTGAATAATTTTTTTAAAAAAATTCCTCTTAACTTTTTATTATCTAAAATTTTAGATCAAATATAGTTGGGAAAATTTTGAATTTGGAAAGGAGTATTTTTTAGGAAATGTAACGAATAAGTAGTAAAATTTAATTAATTTAATTTATAGTTGTGACAAAATATATAATAGAAATTAAAATGAATCAAAGTGATTATAATTGATTTGATAGTTGATAGATAGTTATTTATTGTTTTGGTTGTAATTTTAAATGTAATTTATAATCTTTTGAATCAAAGTGATTATAATTGATTTTAATAGTTGATAGATAGTTATTTATTGTTTTAGTTGTAATTTATAATATTTTTTTAATGTGTTGAAAGTATTGTACATACCTAAAATATTCTCTAGTCATTTGTCATCTAACTCTAAGCAATTAATTCTATCACCTAGACCTAATAACCTTCATCTAGACCTAATCAACAAAATCCTCTTCATGCAAGAACTTTCACACTTAATTAAATAGTCATATTTAATTAATCACATTTTTCATCTCCTAACAACAAATCAATAAATAATTATCTTTTCCACCTATTTTCCATCTCACACATCGCTAAAATAATCAAATATTATTATTATTTAATTATGTCTATGTTCCCTCAACACATTCCAAGAATAAAGGGCATCTAAGGACACTTTTCCTTAAGGTCTCATTATTCTCTCAACCCATTCCAAGAATTTAGCCCCATTACATGTGCATGTCCCTTATTTCTCGCATGCCCATAACCACTAGCTAAATTTAGTAAGTTCATTGTAACCATTCACAATCTAACAATTTCATCTCCACCCTCCATCCTCTCCTTGATCCTAGGGAAACCCTCTCAATCATACTCCACCATTGATGTCACAATTAGATCTTGACCATCCATGCCCCCTTCCAAAATTCTATAAATTCAAGCACTCTTTCTTTCATTTTAAGGAATCATCACTTATGCTAGGTACATTCTATCAAAATATGTATATTCAAACAAAGAAGCATCCATGTATCAACCAATCAAAGAGAAAATCAAATTATAATGGAGTTTATGGTAAATTTTGGGTTTGTTACTTATGTTGTTGTGTTGTTTTGAACTTTATTGTGAGTTTTATCTAGAGGTTTTGCTTGGTTTGAAATAGGAACTTGCATGCTTGCTTGTTTTTGTTTTGCATGCTTGTTTGTTTTCTTGTTGGGCATTACAAGTATAATGAATTTTGAGTTAGACCATTCTTGTAATTTGGCTAAGATTGAATTTATGTGTATGAAAGTGAACCAGATCATAAATATGATTTGTAAATCTAAACCTTGCCTATGGATTTCAATTATATACACATAAATTAACTAGATAAAATTTACCACTGAGAAGTTATGCACCTTAATACTTGCTAACTATACCTAAAAGGGGTGGTGTCAATAAACACCACTGAAAAGTTCATTAGGCAAGGAATGCTCTCCTTTGGTTAAACCTTATTGTTGATTTAAAGGTTTGATTAGAAGGAATTAAAATAAGAGGTAAACATGTAGTGAATGCCTAGGATGTTAATTTGTAATTTGATCAGGGAATGTTGATGCTTTATACTTATCCTTTAGTATAATGTGAATTAGAATCATATCTTGTGGATTCTCATGTATGGTTTGAAATGAATAAGGCTTTTTCCTTAAATACAACACCATAACACACAAGTTAATATATTTTTTCTTAATTCAACACAAACAACTAGTTAAAAGGTTGTTAAAGACCCAAGTTTAGTTCAAGAGTCATTTCAATAATTTACATAATTGAGCTAGGTTAGCTTTGAAATCTATGGATTTGACTTAATAAAGGATCAAAGTTGTTCACTTGGAATAGTGTACATGGAAACAAATAGGTCTTAGGTTATTTGTCATTTTTTTGCTTCTTTTTTTATATTAAGAAGGGTAAATGTGGGACCTCATCCTTAATATAAATTCTCGATAATTACACCCTAATGGGGTTTGAACCTTGATGGCAAGAATAATAATACAACAACTTAACCATCACACCATGCCATTATTGGTTTTTTTAGATAGCAAGAATCGGGTAGCCCCCTATAAACTACAGTGCACTTGGAAAAAAAAGCTCACATGACCAGTGATGCTAGTGTGACACACCCTCTGATACCATGGAGACGAAGGGGAGACTAGACCTCGTGACCTCTTTCCTACAAGGATGTGTTAGCCAATCGAGCTAGGCCCTCTACGCCATTTTTTTGCTTCTTTTTATCTCCTATTTCTAATAATTTTTGTGGTGAGTTAGCCTCCTCCAAATTATATTCATTAAATAAGTTGTATTGCTAGGAACCACACCATCAAGGAAGAAAGTGTGCAAAATTGGCACAACCTTGGCACATCTTTCCATTCAAACTTCATCACTATGATCAATGCTACATGGGGGGATAATGCATATTTCAATTTTGTAACCCAAGCCTCAATATACTAAAGAACCTCAACACCATCCAATGTACATCCAATGCACATCTTATGCTAGAAATTATTTGTAAAGAGACTACAAAACTTAGCCACATTCTAGACACAACACAAGAAAGCTCAGCACAAACCCTTGGTTATATTGCCTTCCATTATAAAGCTCATTCGGATCTTACAAATAATTATTGTGTACTTCAATATTTCTTTACTTACTGAAGTAATCATGATTTAGTGGCATATTCTTATATATTGGGATATATTAAACAAATCATAACATAGATAACAAGACAAACCAACAAGCACAACTACTTAAGAAAAATACCTAAAATCCAACTAATTGCATGTAGATTATAGATGAAAATTTCATGACAATTAGCTATTAACTAGCAAAATTTACTCGCTTTTTACCATGATCTACTATTTCCTAATATGTATCCTCTCATATTTAGAAAATGCTACGCTCCTTGAAAGAAAGATTTTTTTGTCAACCTAGTCAAAATGATTTTACCAATTGATTGATATTTCCAACATTTACCGTGAAGCTAATTATAATCCCTTAAATGCAACATGCCATGTAGGCATCTTTATGAGGAAGAATACTAGACCTATTGTGTTGGCGAATATTGTTGAAAATTATTTCTAATTCTTGATGTTGAATTAATATAGATAAATTTCAAATTGTTAAACTTCAATGCTCCAAATTTGTGACTTGCTCTCTAGATAACAAGTATTCTTGAAGGAAGCAATAGAGAGAAACATCCACAATCAAACAACCATGTATGCAATATTAGATCAATTGCAAGGAAGTGGATAAATAATTTTAGTGGAGATAAAAATAGTAACATAGAAATTAGCAAGTCATTTATGTGAAACATTCGTGAAAGGATTGAATGAAAAGGGATAAAAAAAAACTAGACTTAACTCTCTAAGCCTCCACCTATGCATGGAGATCCCATGAGATTACCAAGTGAAGAAATATAATCACCAAAGGCTTAATCGCTCTTATGCGCTCCCTTACACTCCTCTCCCTACTCTTTGGCTTATACAAAAGAGAAACTCCAACCATCAAAAGTTTTCCTCTCTATTTACCCTATTTAAAGAGCAACTACAAAAACCAAATATTTTCACCCTTTCTTTATCTATCCATGAAAATAATATGGAAAATGCACCACAAAATGGCCAAATGTGTTGAAAAATGAGGTGTTTTCTTAGCTTAATACTCTATAAAACTTTAATATTGTTGATCTAAATAAGCTTTTTCCTTTTGTTACTTTTTCTTTGTGGGTGATTATCTTGATTAATCCATTTTACTGTTATAGAATGTAGATAGAAGTTAATAGAAGAACTAAACAGAATATTAGAAAGATTACACAATATGTACCGTGGAGAAACCTTTCGGGAAAAAAATCCACCAAGAATTGTTCTATTATTCAATCTCTGAATTACAATAGCTCCAATTCTTGCTTGAGAATGCTTCTTCTGCCTTCACCAATCTTCTTCACCCCTGCAATAACAATTATAATAACTCTATTCAACTTGCTTGAAATAAATAGGCTTTGATTTACTTTGTAAACTCCAACATGAGTTACAATTACAATGCTCAAGCCCTATCCCTAAAAGGTACACCATATCTCATGCAAATAGGGTTATTCCATGAAGAACGATGCTAAAACATGTGCTTCATCCATTTGGGTGTCCCAAACTGAAGTCACAACTCAACCTTCATTTTGTTGATAATTCCAAAGCTCCTCCTCAAAGTTGGCACCCAAAAGTAATCCTACTTAACTGAGCCTTCAAAAATATCTCAACATCTATAAGAGGTAATTCCAAGAAAGCATCTTGGGCACCCAAGTTGGCTCCAAGTGATTTCTTGTTAACTAAAACATTACTCAACACCATTCATGCAAGAATGATCTTCTCTTGTTAACTGGAGGTAGTCCCTCTTATCTGTCATGCAACTCAAGCTATTAGACATGCATTATAAGTTAACTATTAAAGCTAACTACATGCAACTCAAAATAACCAACATGCATGCAACTGAAGATAACTGAACCATAATTGAAATGAATTGAATTGAATTGAATAGAAATGAACTAAACTAAACTAAACTAAACTAAAATAAACTAAACTAAACTAAACTAAACTAAACTAAACTAAACTAAACTAAACTAATCTCTTTTGAACTGAACTCAACTGAACTTCATGCATGCAAACATCAAAACCCTAAGTCCTAGGATCTTTACATACATTCAGAAGTGTTATCTCTTACTCTGAATAGTTAACTGAACTCAAGGCGAGTGTCACCTTACCATGTGTGCACCCACATGTTCCTATTATTTAGGAATAACTACTAATGTCAATTTAATGATTTATTTCATCAAATATTAATCTCATCCTAATCTTAGTGTTGTTGAACACATTCCAAGAACTTAGGAGATTCATGAAATAATTAATGTTTAGGATTTGCAATTAAATGGCATCCTATTTCCAATAAAATGGCATCAAATAATTTAGCTCTCTTCTACTAGCTTGTTGGATAACAATAAAATCACCTAACGTCCTCCATCATACTTATTTTCCAAAACAAGTATTTCAAAATACAAAAAGGAAGACATCACCAACCAAAATGGGAAATTCACACACTAAAAGTTCCATCTATGATAAGATAAAAGTGAAAATTTTCAATAAACAAACAAGATTCTCGAGGTGGTTCTTGGAATCACTAATAGTCAGAAAGCTACATCTTCAATTAGTAAGACAACCCTATATTATATTTATGGCTTCTAATTTCTGATCCTTGTATAGTGTAACTTTTCTCCTATATTGCTCAAGACTAAACTAGTATTTTATAGTGAGTGTGAGGCATGTCATTCACTATTCCTAACTAAACTTCAGCCATCTGGGTAGGGATGGAATGGTTGGAAGGCTCTAGAGGAGCAAGTGGTGATCATAGGAACAAATAGGTGTGGAAAATTCTTTGGTGATCTACTACAATTCAATTACTTAATACAAAGGCATGGCTTCTATTCTACTTGTTGAATAACAAGTGTGGATAAAAAAATTGTAAAACAACGTTAAAGATACAAGAATGAAATTAAAAAGAACACAAAACACCAGATATATGTGGTTCACCAATTTGGCTATATCCATAGGAAGCAGGGGAAAACCTTTGTATTAATATCACTGTCCATTTTATACATACACCAACAAACTTTTTAGCTATACAAATACAATAATTATTACATTATCCATTTGTTTTTAATAATCCTTTGAATTAAATATGAAAAGGATGAATAAAGGGAGAAAAAGTAAGTATGTTAGTTGGACTTCACATAACCAAAAATCTCCCACTTAAAATCCAACCACTGCTCCAAGTCTCAAAGATGTTCCCCCACTTCAATGTTATTATCACATCTTAACAACATCGAGAGAAGCCCTGTAAAGCTTGAGCTTCTCCCTTGAAACTATCTTTTTCAATGCATCAGCTAGATTCACCTTCATATGGATCTTTTCAACCTTGAGTTTACCCTCCTTTGATAAAAATTTGAATGAAGTGATATCGCAGCTCAATATGCTTGGTTTGTTTGTGAAATGTTACATTCTTAGCCAAGTGAATAACATTTTTCTATCACAAAAGAGAGTGAAAACATGTTTACATCCCAATTCACCCTATAATCTCTACAACCATATCATTTCCTTTCCACCTTCAGTGAGATAAATCTATTTGACCTTGGTAGTTAAAAGTGCAACCACTTATTGCAATCTAGAAACCCAACTGATCCCTACCCCAAAAAATGTAGAAATAACCTGTAGTTGATCTTCATTTATCCAAATCATTGCCCATATTGAAATCAATGAAACCTTGCAACTATGCATATTTACCACCAAATCATAAAGCTTAATTTGAAGTTCCCTTCAAATATCATAGGATCCACTTGACTACTTGCCAATGAGTTTTACCCGAATTACTCATAAATTTGCTCACTACTCCAATGGTTGATGAATATGAGATACCATTCATTTCTTCTTGTTCTTCTTGTTTCATGGGGCACATTATGGAGGATAAACGAAAGTGATCAGCAAGTAGAGTGCTTACATCCATAGCACTCTTCATATTAAACCTGTCCAAAACCTTGTCAATGAATTTATCTTGTGACAATTTGATTTCTCTCTTCCATCTACCCTAGATTATGGTCATACCAAGAATCCTCTTTGTTGACCCTAAATCTTTCATTGCAAACTTGTGAGCCAATTGTTGTTTCAAATCAGGAACAACAGTCATGCTAGTGTCGATCACTAGCATATCATGTACATAGAGCAACAATAAAGCAAACTCACCATTTTCCAACACCTTGAAGTAAACGCATAGATCAGATTCACATCGTGTGAAATAATACTCAGCCATGAAGGAATCAAACTTTAGGTACCACTATCACGGAGCTTGTTTGAGACCATACAAACTTCTCCTCAATCTGCAATAAAGATCATCTTGCCCTTGTTTCTCAAAACCTTTAGGTTGGTGCATATATAACTCCTTTTTTATGTCGCCATGGAGGAATACAGTATTCACATCAAGTTGCTTGAGTTTGAGGTCATTCGCCATTGCCAACCCCAAAACTGCTCAAATAATGGTCATCTTCACAATCGGTGAAAAGATCTCATTAAATTTCATCCACTTTTGTTATTCATACTCCTTCATTATTGTTGGTAAAATGTGTCTCAACCTTGCAATTACATAAGGTACTGTTGATACATCGACGATGAGAGGCGTGGGGGGTTTTCCCTCACGAGGGGTTTGGGGGTAGCACCCTTGAAAGAAAAATTTATTTATATTTTATTATTATAAATCTAGACCGTTCATCATTAAGTCTTAGATCTGATGATTGGTATTTTATTAGATTTCAACTTTCCCTAGAAGGAAAATCTATTTTATGAGGGAATTGTATTACAACTATGTCTTGTAATGTATTATGACAATCTAATATTGGTTTTGTTTCCTCTAGATCTCTAGTTGGTGATACTCCTGCGAGAAACTTGCTATGCAAGTATATTGTAATCTTTGTGATTTTTGAATAATATATTGGGTGGCTTTTGGAGTGTGGGGTTTTTCTCCTGAAATGGTTTTCCCCATGTAAATCACTATGTTGTGGTATACATGATATTTATGTTTATTTCTATTTAAGTTTTTGTAATTGTTAAAGATCTGTAAAATTTTTGTATTATCCTTCTCTCAAGATTAGTGTAGGAAGTTGTTCTGCTACCTTAGCTTCCTTACAACTACCAACTTGGCCTGATAGTGTTTCTTGCCTCCATCTTTCAATCTATACAACCATCAATTCTTCAATACTCTTCGATTGGGTGGGAGCTTCACCAAATCCCATGTATGATTGGTCATTAGTGAATCTATTTCCTCCTTCATTACATCCATCCACTTTGCATGATTAACATCTTTGCAAGCTTCTTTGAAGGTATTTGGATCTGATTGATCAGAGATTAATAATTGATAGTCATCTAACTTTGTGGGAGGTTGACATTCCCTGTTGGACCTCCTTCATTGAGGAGTCCGACTCTTTGTATTTATTTATATTGGTTGCAAATGTGTCCCTCCTTATGAATTACCAACATTTCTAATATTTGTAACATCACCTATATTGTTATTTTGCATATTATCATTGTTGTGTATGCCCTATATTGACTGTGGCAGTGAATTGTGATTACTTCTCATTGCCTACAAATGATCATTGTTTGTCACACCTCTGTTAGACAATTTCAAGCTAATTTTTTGCTATATGCCTTGTGTGGAGTTTGT
>VDFB02077576.1:0-18889 GCA_007258455.2 Sequoia sempervirens
GGTTGTTGTATCTTGGTTGTTACTTTTGTCCCAAAAAATGTTGTTTGGTTAGTTAGTATCCTAGGTGTGTAACTTGGGGCATTACAAAGGCTTTTGTTTTAATTTTATAATAAATAAAATTGTGTATTCTATAATTGTAATCAACATTAAGTTGTTGGATTTATTGAAAAAAAGAAATTGATGATATGCTATAACATTTTATGGATTACCATAGAAACAAAATATATGAAAACAAAAGTTGTAATACATGCGTTCTTCTTATGAATAATACAATAACAAAATTTCACTTACTTTATAAGTTACAAGTATTTTTCCTAAATTATATTATTTTGTACTTATTTTCCTAACTCACTATAGAATTATTTGACAAGAATTGTTTAATTCCTCTATTCTTATATTTATATATACACACAAAATTAGATACATATATCATGAAAGATTTTTGTATAATATAATATTATGAAATATTTCATAAATTTAATGATTACTATTGTAGATATTCTTAAACTAACAAAGTTTTTACATTCCAATACTTTAAGTGTAAAGTGAAAGAAACAATAATCATTTGGCTAATAATAAAGCAAATAGTGTTCAACAAATTCTTATATTGTATGGTTATCGAGAAAATGGATAGATGATTGATATAGCATATAACATCTCTTTAAAGGAAAATTTATGGGCCCCCACTGCCATGTGACTCAATCAATGCATAGACTATGCAAGATAAAAAAATTGGTCCATGAAAACAACAAAAGATATTTTTTGAATTGATACAATCACACAAGATGACTGTTTATTGAGATAGAAAAAAATATTAATAATAAAAATGATGGAAGACATACTTGAAAGCTTAAGCGAACTTATTACCAGAAACATATTAAACATTGCACGCTTTCCAAGTCCAAATGCTATCAAAGCTGAAACACTAGCTATACCCTACGGCAGACAGGACTCAACGCCCGATTCCAAATATCTATACCTCTCCTTTGCTGCAGATTTGAAATGGGCACGTTACAGATATTTAGAGAAACAAAGATTTAGACAAAGTAAATGGCGTAGCGATGTCGATATCACTCGATCTGTAAACCTCTGCCCATAACACGCAAATACGTTTCTGGTCCACTTGAGGGAGGCTCTCCACAACGTTAAGCACTGCTTTGTCCAGCTGCGCAAATCTACTTCTAAGTGAGCTATGGTATTTGAAACTTACCATGATGGGAAGCCAAGTTGTGAGAAAAGAAACTCGAGAAGCTCTTGAAATTATTAGCTTTCCGTCCCCTGTGACCTGCATAAACCTCATTATAATGCCGAATACAACTTGAGTAGTTGAATCGTAATATTTAATCTTTACATACTTCATAAACTCTGCATCTTCACAAAATGCCTTGAATGCAGCTTCCAGTATATCTCCATCACAGTGCTGAATAAGATTAAAAAGCCGAATTAGACTTGAGAAATGGCGAGATTTGATGGATTCTTCGAACTCTTGGAAAAGCACACGCCCGCATACGTCCACGACATCTCTAGATGCATTTCCATCTAGCATCCCTGCTAAATCTTTCTCCGCAGTTTCTCGATTTTTTGACAAACTGCCGTGTTTAATAAGAGACACCATTTCTTGGATAATCTTCTCCACAAAAGTTATATGGTCATCGTCGTCCTGATGAAGCCTGGCAGCTAAATCTGGTGAAACTTTCAGTCCCTCACGAGAGAGCACGTTTCGAATTTGGGACTCCTGCTCAGCATTCCAACGAACTGCTTCCAAATATTGCATGCATTTGTTGATGCAGTCATCAGCCGACATTTCAGAAGCAACTGACAGAATCGCCAGGCATTCCTCAATATTGGGGAAATCCGCACGCTCACCATACATGATTTCAATGCATTTTAAATAGTGATCAAAGTTATGAGAAGTAGTTACCCGTATTTCGGTTGATTTATACGGTGACCAGCGGTTGGAAAACTTGCTTTCAAAACACTTCAATCTTTTGAGAATCTGGGAATGGAGATAAACTGGATTTCTTCGGTACTCCTCCTCACCTGGGCCTGTCAAGAACAATTTTACATCAGCAGAGCTCTGAGTTCCGAATCGAATCCGAGCTTCAGCCATCGCCAAAATGGATACAGATGACGCCTTTCTATCTGTAAGTTCAGTAGCTGCAATGCTTCATTCAATGCTTGCTTACTTGCAATCTCCACAAGCTTTCCTATCACACTAGATACCTTAATATCTAACCAACTCTAGATTTATAGAGTAGAATTCAAAGCCAATGCAATTCAAACTTACGAACTCTAAAGCTTTAGAACAGGAGGTGGCTTCTGGTGCAATAAAATGGTAAAGTTTATTCCTAATACTTTAATTTGAGTGGAGTCTACATCAATCACAGCTCATTGCCCCCTTCTTTCAAAAAGCAGATTCCCTTCGCTTTAATAAAAGAAAACTTGTTAGTCCCGTGAAAATCAAGTGGCTTTGAATGTTCTGTACTATCAAAAATAAAATGATTTTTGTTAGTGATAGTCATTATCGTATTAATCTTTTTTTTAGATGCTTTGGCTCAATAAACACTTCTGCATTACTATAAGAGGAATGGACATGTTAATATGAGAAGATAATCTTATTCCACTTGAACTTTAAATATAAAATAAAATTAGTAATTCATAAGTAAAGTTTTGCACTTTAATAATTTTGAAAAGAAAATATATAATTTATTTATAAATATATCATAGTAGTGTTAAGAAAGTTCATATTATGATCATGTAGATAAAAACCATTAATTGAATAGTAAATATAAATTATTAAATTAATATATGAATATATAATATTCTTTCATTTTAATTAATCCCCTTCAAAATTTAAGGAAATAAATCAAATGAATGACTCCTTTGATCGGTTAGAGCAAGCTAGACTTTGATGCCACAATCTTGGCACATTTTGGATTGGTTGCATTGTAAGAGACTATGAAGAACTTTTAATAGGCATTACTTCAAAGGGTCTAGGATATGGAACACATCACAAAATAAAAGCAACAATTCTCCTTTTAGGTCTATGAACTTGTTCACAGTTCAACCTTAAGAAGGTATACATTGAAGATGAATCTCAAATTATTATAAATGCAATAAAGAGAAAATAGGCTCAAGAATAGAAAATCAATAAAATTTTAAATATAAAAATTCTTTTCGTCAACAAACTAGAGGTTTTTAACACTCAAGCACATTTATAGAAACAAACTAAAGGTCTTTAACACTCAAGCACATTTATAGAGAGGGAAATTATTATGCTAATGTGTTGGCCACCTTTAGTATCAATAATGACATACAAATGGTATCTAGAGATAACATAAGACTACAAATACAATAATCCCCTTATTTATTCTAGAATGATCCATTAACTTAGATAAAGTTAATAAATCTTGTAATAATGCAACACGGTTACATTGAAAAATATTTTTATTATCTTTGTCCTTATAAGGATATGAAGTTGGAAAATATGAATTATGGTTTGGAATTCTACACTAGTTTTTAAAGGGATCTCAATATAGAATACATCTTAACCAACAATAGATACATAGTAAAATTATATAGTAAGAATCACTATATTTTCTTCTTGGAAGAGAAATTTGATCTACAAATTAAGACAATATTCAAGGATAAAGTGATGATAATGGTTCATACATGTGTATGGTTTTGGGTGATTTGTTCCTCTCTACTACTCACAAATATTGTGTCACATAGATATAGCATCAATTTTTGTTGGAGTTCTTCTTGAGATTGGGTAATCCACTAAAATAACAAGAGTTGTATCAATGGCATTGATTAAAATTTGTTAGCATATAGGTCTTAGCACTATTCTTGACAAAGTTGCTCATAGTAAAAGTTTTCTAATTAGCAATGGTCTATGGCCCACTTTTCACAACACAACTAGTGTTTCTCCTTAGGTACCTTTTTATAATTTCATCTTGCAACTTTAACATTTTTCCACAAAATGGGGCATGCGCTTTTTGAAATTCTCTGTTAGAGCCTTACCTCCAAATGGAATCAACTAGGAATTCAAAGTAAAGTGGATTCATTAGACAATGGTTGTGATGTGATTTAAGACCCAAAATTGTAGGGGTAAATATCATACCATTATCAAAATAGTTTCAAAATAACTATTTTATAAAATAAATGTTAATGTATGTTAAAAAATGATGGCATATAGTCATTGATTATAAAACATAAAATGTATTCAAATTATAAAGTTCTTGTTATGGCCCTCTAATCTTGGATAGACATTATCATATATATTTTGATAGGTTAATATATGGGTATGACCCGCAATGCCAATTCCATATATATATCTATCTGTGTGTGTGTGTGTGTGTGTGTGTGTGTGTGTGTGTGTGTGTGTGTTGGATGTTGTGGGTGTGTTGCTGATATGTGGCTGTCATTGATGTCAACACTATTAGCATTTGGTGTACTAGAGGCTATATATGTCGAGGATACTGAGAAAATTGTAAAAGGAAGTGTTCTAGGTGGAACTGTGTAGGTCATGAAGGTGATTTTTTCTGTACATTGAAGATTAGCTGATGTGGATTAAGGGGTTTATTGTTGAGTTTATCTAGATTATCTAACAAAATTTTCAAAGGTTTGCATGAAGTTTTGAGTATGTTGTGGTTTGACAGTGTTTTGCTAGTCTCTATCAGTGTTCCTGAATGAAGATTGTGTGATTCTAGTTATCTCAAATGGTGTAGATGTTTCTCTGTTGTTTCTTGGTGCTCTCAGATGTCTCTAGATCATTCTCTATATTTGTAGTTTGTCCACATTAATCAGTGAGGTTGTGGTTGAAGATCTTTTCTTGCGCATGTTCAGTTTTTCATGTTTTTGGCTGACATGTTGATGGTAGTATATTGTGGATCTTTGAGGTGAAATTAATTAAAGTCTTTTTCATATTGGAGATGTTAATTTGGGTCTCACTATATTGTGGTCAACCTTGGTGGATTCACATTAAAAGCTCATTTGTAAATTTGGGCTGACACTGCAAATATATTTTATTTTCTTGGCCAACAAAGTTGTAATGGAATCTCATGTAGTGGATATATAAGGGTGATTAGTTCATTTTTGAAGATGATGCTTTGTGTGCTCCCATGTGTGTATGTGTAAATATCATTTGATTACATCACAGAGTGTGAATAAATTTGTGAGAAGTGTGAAGAAGTGCTGAGCTTAATTGAAACTGTAAGCAGCTTTGTGCAAAAGCTATCTTCTCAGTTCATACCCTCCGGATTTTTAATCCAACTTTCTTTGAGAGTGAGCCCCTTTTGTAATTGAGCAATGAGGTCTAGGTAGTGTTCTTGAATGCATGTGCATTCTCCTTTTTATTTTTCATTATACTTTTAGCAGAGTATAATCTTGTGGACTAGCATCCACTGTGGTTTTCCCCTAATAAGGTTTCCACATAAAAATATTGGTGTTCCTTGTCTCTCTGATGTGTTAATTGTTTATGGTTAATTGCTTATTCATCATATCCAAGATTAAGTTAAGATAAGTAAGAAAATTTTAAGTTTATGTTACAAATGATTCACCCTCCCCCCTCTCAGTTGTGTGTCCTTGTTTTTACAACAATTGGTATCAGAGCTTGTTCCTTCGAATAATTCTAATAGCTTGAGGTGATCCAAGATGACAACATTCAAGAAGGATAGTTCTAGATTTGATGGCACTGACTATTCACCGTGGAATATTAGGATGCAATGTCATTTAAGGTGTATTGGCAAAGCATTCTGGAAGATCACAAGAGATCCATATACTATTCCTTAGAATGGCCCCTCTACTGCTGATGAGATCAAAGAAGCTAAAAATAATATTAGGGCTATTGAAGCTTTGGTAAGTGCCTTGACAGATTTGAAGATGCCTAATGTGGTAGGTCTATAGACAGCTCATGAGATTTGGACGAAACTAGAAACCTTCTATGAAGGAGATGCATAGGTGAAGATGGATAAGCTACAAAGCTTGAAAGGAAAGTATGAAAATTTGAAGATGGGTGAAGATGAAAATATCACTTCTCTTATGCAGAGAGTAAATGAGATAGTAATGGGAATTAAATGTGTTGGTGGTTCTATGGATGAGGATGAAATTGTGGCTAAAGACTCAAATCCTTTCCTCCCTCCTACAAAATGAAGGTTCATGCTATTGAAGAGTTCAGATCAGTAAACAATATGAGAAGAGATACATTGATCGGGAAGCTTGTCATCTTTGAGATAAGTGAATTTGGTGAATCTACATCAAAAACTGAATCTCCATTCAAGGCTACTGTATCCAGAAGTAAAAGGAAATGATATAGTCTGAGAGAGAGTTCCAAAAATATATCCAAGTATGATGAACAATTGAAGCAACTTGAAGATAAAGTAAGAGAGGTAGAAGAACTAGAAGAACTGATTGCAAAGCAAGAAGGGAGAGGAAAAGGTAAGTTTGAAGATGTATTACCTATTAAATGTTTTTCATGTAGTAAAATAGGTCATTTTGCATCAAGATGTCCTGAAAGAGTTCCTAGATCTAAGCCTAAGAATTCTAGATTCCCAAAGAGATGCTACTATGCTAAAAAAGTAGTGACTGATGATGAGCCTGATAAAGATAATGGTAAAGAAGATGATTGGGCTTTCATTGCTAGCATTGAAGATAATCCTATGACTATTTGAATCAATACTAAAGATGAAAAATCTCTTGTAGCTCAAGTTGAAGAAAAAGATGAATGGTTCATTGATAGTGGATGCTCACATCATATGACTGGTGATAAAAAAAAATTGTGAGTCTAGAGAAGTATGAAAATGGAGTTGTAAGATTTGGAGATAACAATGCTAGTGTGATTTGTGGCAGAGGATCTATTTTCCTTGGTGGTAAGGGCAACATTGATGATGTCCTCTATGTTAAAGGCTTAAAGCACAACTTGTTGAGTGTTGGAAAAATGGTTCACAAGGGATATGATCTTTAGTTCAAAGATGGAAGATGCAAGATATGTGGAAGTTCTAGGAACATGATTGCAATAGGAAAGCAAACAAAAGGTAATATTTTTCACCTAAATATTGCTAGTGGAAGTTGTTTAATTACTCAAATAGATGAAAGTTGGTTGTGGAATGGGAGATTGTGTCATGAAAACTTTGAAAAAATTATCAAGATCTACTCAAGCAGTAAGAGATCTACCTAGATTAGTGAAGCCTGCTAATGTAATCTACAAGGAATGTCAAATGGGTAAACAAACTAAAGTCTCATTCCAGAGCAAATAGTTTCATTCAAATAATTTGCTAGAGCTGCTACACACTGACCTTTGTGGTCCCTCCAAAGTCAAAAGTATTCATGGAGAATGGTATTTTATACTGATTATTGATGATTTATCTAGAATGCTTTGGGTTTCCTTTTTAAGAGAAAAATGTGAAGCATTGGAGAAGTTCAAAAGTTTCAATGCTATGGTAGAAAATGAGAAAGGTCTAAAAATCAAGTGCTTGAGATTTAAAAGAGGTGGTGAGTTTATTTCTAAGGAATTCAACTCTTATTGTGAAGAACATGGAATTAAAAGACAATTATTTTCTCCTCGAACCCCTCAATAGAATGGAGTTGTAGAGAGAAAGAATAGAAATTTTTTGGATGCTACCAGAACCATGATGATGGAAGGAAATGTGTCTCAGATGTACTAGAGTGAAGCCGTAAGCACTACTGTGTATACCTTGAAATGGGTAAATGTGAATGAAAATTTTGGTAAGACCCCTTATGAGTTATGGTTTGGTCACAAACCTACTGTTAAGTATTTTAAGATCTTTGGAAGAAAGTGTTATATCAGAAGAGATGATTATATAGGAAAATTTGATGCTAGAAGTGATGAAGGGATCTTCCTAGGCTACTCGATTAAGAGAAAGGCCTACTAGTGATATAACAAAAGACTAAGAGAGATGGTTGAGAGTGAAAATGTAAAAGTTGATGAGGACTCTATCAAATCATCCAAAAAATGGAGCTATGATTCTGATGAAGACAACTCAAGCTAAGGAAAGAACACTCAGACATTGAATTTACTTTAGATTATTCCCTATGTTCTAGTGAAGCAACCTCAATTTTCTCCAGTAACTCAAACAAGTACAGAAGCATAGAAAAGTACAAGTGTAGAAGAAAGATCAAAATATTTAGAAGTCCAAGTAAGTCCCAAAACTCCAAGATATGTAAATTTGAAGCATTTTGAATGTCAAATCATAGGAGATATGAGTAAAGGAGTGCAAACAAAAAGAAAAATTGTAGAAGAATATTGTCTGATTTCCAAGATTGAACATAAGAATGTCCCTGAAGCCTATGAAGATGAACACTGGTTGGAAGCTATGAAGGAAGAGTTGACACAGATTGAGAAGAATGACACATGGCTACTGGTTCTTAGGCCTAAAGATAAAAATGTGATTGGTACTAAGTGGGTATTTAGAAACAAGTTGAATGAAGAAGGTGAAGTGGTCTAGAATGAAGCAAGACTGGTATGTAAAGGTTATTCTCAAATGGAAGGTATTGATTTTGAAGAAAATTTTTCCCCTATAGCTAGAATTGAAGTCGTGAGATTATTTCTTGCTTATGCTACACACAAGAATTATAAAGTCTATCAAATGAACATGAAGTCTACATTTCTGAATGGAGAACTAGAAGAAGTGTACATTGAATAGCCATATGGATTTTAGCTTACAAATAAGAAATATATGGTTTGCAAATTGAAGAAAGCTCTATATGAACTTAAGCAAGCCCCTAGAGCCTAGTACGCTAGATTGGAAAAATATCTACTAAAGCTTGGATTCACTAAAGGTACTACTAATAGCAACTTATATTTCAAGTTAGATCATGCTAAGGAGTTGATTATAAATTTTTTTGTTGATGACATCATTTTTGGAGGTGATGGAAATCTATGTATGAAGTTTGCTGATGAGATGAAGAGTGAATTTGAGATGCGCATGATTGGTGAGATGAAGTTCTTTTTGGGATTGCAAATTGCACAATTAGACCAGGGAATTTTCATATCTCAATCCAAATATGTGAAAGAACTATTGAAGAAGTTTGGAATGGATGACTCCAAACCTATTGGTACTCCCATGGTGACCGGATGTAAGTTGACACAGAATGATGATTCTCTAAAGGAAAATCAAACTAGATATAGATCAATGATCAATGGATTGCTCTATTTGACTCAGACTAGACCATACATTATGAATGTTGTATGTATGGTTGTTAGATTTCAGGCTAACCCAAAGGAATCACATGTGACTTTTGTCAAAGTAATTTTTAGATATCTAAAAGGAACAATTGACTTTGGAATTTGGTATCAAAAGGATGATGATCTCAGTTTGTGTGCATACACTGATGCGGAATGGACTGGTGATGTAGATGACAGAAAAAGTACTAGTGGTCGTGCCTTCTTCTTAGGGAAGAAACTAATATCCTAGTTGAGTAAGAAGAAAAACTCAATTTCTCTATCTACTATTGAAGTAGAATACATTGTTGCTGCTAATAATTGTACTCAAGTCATATGGATGAAATAGATGCTGAGAGATATCAAGGAGCTATATGAAGAGCCTATTTCTATATACTATGACAACTCAAGTGCAATAAATATTTCAAGGAATCTGGTACTACACTCTAAGACTAAACATATATCAATCAAGTTTTGATTTCTTGAGGGAGAAAGTGAATGAGAAAGAAGTCAGACTAGAGTATGTGCCTACCAAAGAACAAATTGTTGATATATTTACTAAGCCTTTTTCGAAGGATAATTTGAGTATCTCAAAGGAATGCTAGGGGTAATTACCCTTCCTGATAAGAACTAACTGATGCATTTTCCTTCATCAATCTGTGAGCTTCATTATTATATTTTGATCTAGATTGATGTTTTTGTGGCTGCTACTTAGCGGGAGTAGCCAAATGTGTCAATATGTGGTTCATAGCATGTGCATGGAAAGGTCATTGTTACCTTTTCCATTGATGTCAAAGGGGGAGAAGTGTAATGTGAAAAATATTTTCAAGAAGAGAAGTGCAGAGGAAGCCAGTTTGTTGGGTTGATGGTATTTCTCACATCATGTGTTGCCATCAATGCCAAAGGGAGAGATTGTTGGATGTTGTGGATGTGTTGCTGATATTTGGTTGTCATTGATGTCAACACTATTAGCATTTGGTGTACTAGAGGCTGTATATGTCGAGGATATTAGGAAAATTGTAAAAGGAAATGTTCTAGGTGGAACTGTGCAAGTCATGAAGGTGTTTTGTTCTGTACGTTGAAGATTAGCTAATGTGGATTAAAGGGTTTATTTTTGAGTTTATCTAGATCATCTACCAGAAGTTTTAGAGGTCCACGTGAAGTTTTGTGTGTGTTGTGGTTTGATATAGTTTTGCTGGTCTCTGTTAATGTTCTTGAATGAAGATTGTGTGATTTTGGTTATCTTAGATGGTGCAAATATTTATCTGTTGTTTATTGGTGCTCTCAGATGTCTCTAGATCATTCTCTATCTTTGTGGTGCATCCACATTAATCGGTGAGCTCATGGTTGTAGATCTTTTCTTGCGAATGTGTAGTTTTTCATGTTTCTGATTGACATGTTGGTGGTGGCATGTTGTGGATCTTCGAGGTGAAATTAATTAAAGTATTTTCATATTGGAGATGTTAATTTGGGTCTCCACTATGTTGTGGCTGACCTTGGTGGATTTGCATTAAAAGCTTATTTGTAAATTTGGGTTGACATTACAAATATATTTTATTTTCTTGGTTGACAAAGTTGTAATGGAATCCCATTTAGTGGATATATAAGGGTGATTAGTTCATTGTTGAAGATGATGCTTCATGGGCTCCCATGTGTGTATGTGTGAATATTATTCAATTATAGAGAATAGTGCAAAGAATTTGTGCGAAGTGTGAAGAAGTGTTGAGCTTAATTGGAACTATAATTAGGCTTGTGCAAAAGCTATCTTCTCAGTTCATACCCTCTGGATTTTTAATCCAACTCTATTGGGCAGTGATCCCCATTTGTAATTGAGCAGTGAGCTCTAAGCAATGTGCCCGAATGCATGTGCATTCCCCTTGTTATTTTTCATTATACTTTTAGTAGAGTATAATCTTGGGGATTAAGATCCACAGTGGTTTTTCCCCTAACAGGGTTTCCACGTAAAAATATTGGTGTTCCTTGTCTCTCTGATGTGTTAATTGTTTATGGTTATTTGCTTATTCATCAGATCTGAGATTAAGTTAAGATAAGTAAGAAAAGTTTAAGTTTCTGTTACAAATAATTCACCCCCCCTCTCAGTTGTGTACCATTTTTCCAACGCATATATATATATATATATATATATATATATATATATATATATATATATATATATATATATATATATATATATATACACACATATATATTCATTACAATTTTTAAAGTAAAAAATAAAACATAAATTACTTAAATAATTAAATTTTCTTCAAATAAAAGTAAAATTTACATGCAAAATAGAAAAAATCAAATAAAGAAAATTAAAAAAATAGAAAAATATATTTATGTTGATATGTGTTTTGCTTGCGAATGCAAAATTTAGAATCAGTGAATCAAAAACTAGTGAATCAAATTTAATAACTACGAAGGATCGAAAGGAGGGAAAATCAACATAATGATAGGAAAAAGAAGAAATAACTTTAATAAGAAGAATTATGCAAAATAGAAGAATAGGAAATAGGAGTACACAAAGAATGCAAATCAAGACAACACAAAGAATACATAATGATGGACCTAATTGAAGAGGTGGAAAAAGACCTAGGGATTTTGGAAAAATCTATGATTATCTGGAAGATGATTGGGCCTAGAAAAACAAGAAAAATTAGAAGCTAGATATAAAATAATTGGAAAACTCCAAATCTAATAAGGTTGCTCCCATGAAGCCTCTTTGTTATAGTATTCACCAACATGGAAGAGAGAGATAAAATCCTAGATGGAGGATTATGGGAGATAGATGGGAGTACAATTTATATGTAGAGATGGTCACAAATTTCAATCCACTCAAAATAGACCCATATGAGAAACCAATCTGGATTTGGCTAAACAATTTTCGTTAGAATATTGGTCAGAAGCATGTTTGGAAAAATAAGGCAGAACATTGGGAACCATGTTAGACATAGATGAGGAACCTTTTCATGGTGACTCTTTCCTATACACTAGGATTAGGATAGAAATGATTTAGGGAATACCCAAGGAAGCTAGATGATATGTGTTAATGGAATACACTGGATGTAAAATTTAGAGGTTGAGGAAGATAAAAAATATTGCCTCAGATGCCCAAGTAGGAAACACACAAAAGAGAATTGTAAAAAAGAAAGAAATCATTAGGATAAGAAACAACAAGTGGATGGAAACCTTGCTCTAGCATTGAAAAGAAATAAGAAGTAACAAGTCATAAAAATGGTATGGAAGAAAAAAGAGGCCAAAGAACAAAATGCCACCAGCAACAAAAATCAAGGAAAAAAGGAAAAGACAAAGATGGTATGGAGGAAAAAAGAGATCCAAAGTCAAGGTAAGGGGGGAATTGACCTGGGAAACAAGGTTGAAGGCCCATAAATATAAGCCCTATAAAACAAAAGAAAAAAAGATAGAGAGCCCAAGCTAGGAAGAGGCTATAAACAAATTAGAAGTAATGGAGACTCTGAGAGAAGTTATTCAGGAAAGAGACAAGGAGGAGGAAGTATCATACTTTGAAGATACATATATGGAACAAAAACAATCAAAAGCAGATGAATTGGAAATCATTGACCCAAGAAGTATCAGCTAGTCTACGACAAGAGAATTGGGAAGAATGAAGAAAGGGAGAGGCAAGAATAGAAGTAAACAAAAGAGAGAAGAAGAGGAAATTGAGAAAGGTTTTAAGAGAATATATAGTTTTCTAATATCCAAGGGAGGAAGAACTCCATTGGAGAGTAATGAAGATAACCACATGGAATGTTAGGGGCTTGAATGCCCCTAACAAGCAATGCTTGGTGAAGCGTCACATGGAGAAAATTTCCTTGGATATAATGATGATTCAAGAAAAAATTTTAGACAAACAAGAAGCATAAAGGTTTCTGAAAGATTGCAAGATATGGGAAGGAAAATTCCAAGAAGACATAGGAGCATTAGGTGGATTGGAGTGCAAGGCTACTATCCTTGACACCAATCTAGGTTCACAACCACTAGATCAAGTGCAAGGCTACTATCCTTGACACCAACAAGGAATTCCATCTCTTTAATATCTATGGACCCACACAAACGATGGACAAAAAAGAAACTTGGAATGCAATAACAAACATAATAAACCAGATTGGAGACCACTTGTTCATATTAGGGGGTGAATTCAATGCCATCTTGGACATGACAAAAAAAAGTGGAGGATCAAATAGAGTAACAAGAAACATGCAAGACTTTAGGGAATTTGGGGAAGGAATGAATGTCAAAGACTACTAGACCTCTAATGGAATGTTCACCTAGACTAATAGAATATAAGGTTTCACAAATATAGAAGAAAGGCTCGATAGGTTTCTGATATCTAATAAATGGGTAGATATGGAAATACAAGTGGGAACTACCATTCTCCCAGTCTTAGCTTCAGACCAATACCTAGTGTAGATGGAATTAAAAATAGGTCCAACCAATGTCAAAAACTACTTCAAATTTGAAAATATGTGGTGGATAGATGAAAACTTAATAGTTCTCATAGACAAATGGTGGAAGGAGATCAGTATTAAAGGAACCCCCAGTTTTATACTTATGAAAAAACTACAGCTCATAAAGAAAAAAATGAAAACATGGAATAGAGGGGTTTTCAAGAATATTTTTCAAGAAAAAGCAATTGTCGAGAAAGAATTGGAGAACTTGAATAACAAGGTCATCAAATATGGAATATTCAAGGAGGATTGTCAAAACTAAAAATAGCTAAAAGATTACCACAAGGAATTACTAGCGAGAGAAGATATTTTCTGGAAGGACAAATGTAGAGAGACTTGGCTACAAAAAGGAGATGCAAACACCAAGTTTCTCCATGTGACTACAAAGGCCAGAAGGGAATTTAGTAGAATTAATGAAGTAAGAACAAGAGGGGGAATTCCTAAAGAAGAGAAAGACATAGAAGAAGAGGCAGTCAAACCTTTTCAAGGCATCCAAAGGGTATGTGGCTAAGGACTTTGTTTTTACCCAAAATTGATAACATGAAAAGGGTTTTTAAAGGAGATTCTTAGCTTTCCACCAATATAAATTATGCTTTACTTTGAATTTAATAAATAATTATTATTCATTTTCTATTTGAATTACAACTAAAGTGTTGATTGATAGTCTGATTGAAAAATATCTATATCTTTCAAACGGTATCATATTTTTTGAATCCAAAATATGTATCACATTCTAGATGCTTTGCATAGTATAGGATTAAAAAAATAAACATTGAGTTTCATGAATTTTTGAAAAGGGTATGTGTAGGATCATCATGGAAAAAATAGGGCCTTAAGTGGCAAAAAAATTAGAAAAATCAAAGTTAGGCAACTTGATATTAAAATTTGAATAAGTTACCTATATTATTTCAAAAATATGTAAGAATATAATTTGTAGCAAATTGAATGTAGTTTCAACCAAGTTTATTTAAAAAAACCATTGGTGAAAACTCTGTTCTCAATGAAGTGAATGAAATCTTAGGGATAAATAAGAAATAGGCGTTTGTCCCACCACCCCAAATCACAATATAATGATATAATATTTTTATAATATTTTATAAGAAGTAGAGAATTTCATGTTTTAACGATGCATATTTTTCAATTTTTTCCAAGTAATAATTAATTATGAATTTTTATTACAATTCAAAAAATATAAAAAATTGTACTTACTAATTTTAACTTCAATAAAATCATTGAATTCTAATTTTTAAATCCTGAGAATGGAAGCTTAGGATGTGATGCATGTTTCGGATTGCAAAAAAGATACCTTGAAAGTTATAGATGTTTTTTCAATCAGCTCATCAATTAGACTTTAGTCAATCAAAATAGAAAATGAACACAATTATTTAATAAACCTAAAGTAAAGTATACCTGCACAGGAAAGCCACAATCTCCTTTTAAAACCATTTCTACTTCTAACAATTTGTAAAAGAAGAGTCATCAGCCACCCACCACAAATACCCATCACATCACTACTTTTGGTCCCATCGTGATCCTCGCACATACCCACCAAGCGGCGGTCGACATATGTTTTATATTTTTTAAAATTCCAATAAAAATCTATAATTTATCATTACTTGAAAAACCAAAGAATTAATTCATGATCAAACTTATAAAAAAAATATTATCATTTTATTGTGGTTAGGGAAAATTTACACCCATTTATATTTTTCCTTTGAAATTTAAGTACTACCGCGGCACGGAAATTTCAAATTCCTACCAAATAGATTTTTTCCTTTTAAATAAACTGAAGTAGTTTAGAAAGTTCAAGTATCTTAATTTGCCAAAGATTTTATTCTTTATTATTTTGAAATAATATAGGTAACTTATTCAAATTTTAATATCAAGTTGCCTAACTTTGATTTTTCTAATTTTTTTGCCACTTAAGGCCCTATTTTTTCCATGATGATCCTGCACATACCTAGAAGGTAGTGGAAGAATTTATAACTAAAGGTAAATTTGTTAAAGATATGAACAAAACGCTAATTTCTCTAATCCCCACGAAGTAGGAATGTGAGATGCTCAATGACTATGGGCCAATTTCATTATGTAACATATTTTACAAAATCATCACCAAAATGTTGGAAACCTATCTTGGGGAAGTGCTCAATAGAATAATTTTAGAGGGTGATCCCACAAAGCTGGTTTACAATTTTTGGGAGATCAATTTTCCAAATCATATATTTTAGAAATAGAAACATTTCAAATGGTTCAGTTTCTAAATGGTTCCGACAAAACCCACCCAAATTAAAACGGGTTTGATCAAAACCACCTTACATCAAACTTTGATGGAAACCCACTGCCTAAACAATACTTATAGCGTAGTCTCTCTACATACATCAAAAACTTTGATATAAACCATACTTGATTTACCTTTGGGGATCAAAATGAATTCATTTAATTTTATTTCGAAGTATGTCCATAATCCTTATTATAAGCTTCCAAAAAGTAGGCGTATTTCAAATACATTTAATTTTATTATTATATTTATTTTCTATTTTGTAATGTAGGTTTTCAATTTAAAATCAAACTCTATTTTGCACATGTGAAAAACATAGAAGATTATAAAAATAAAAAATATGCACTATACATTGGAAGTCCTTGATCCAAAAAGAAAAATTGATTTAAAAAATGTTGTTATACGGTCACTTCTATGTCTGAATTAAAATTGTTTGACTTTTGAAAACTTGATTAAGGAAAATATTCAAAACATTATGAAATCAATTGAAGAATCCATATATCAGAAGACAAATCTAAATTCAAAAATTATAATTTATCGACATGGAAAAGTGTTATATAGTGAGCATCACCCTTAAAATGGTATTAAATACTAAAAAACTAGTTTTCAAAGGAAATGGAAAAGAAGTGCAATATGATTCCAAAAATTTAAAAAAATATATATTTATAATCTATAGAAAAAATTTCACAAATCACTAGTTTGTATCATCTTAAAATTCCCCACAGTTTAGCCACTATAGGTGCATGAAAGTGAAGATTTAATTAGAAAAAAACTGTTTAGTGTCTAGTTTGGCCAAAATTTGTAAACTAGTATTGTGGGATAACCTAGGAACAAAGTGGTTTCTGTTTAGATAGGGAGATCATTGATAGTATAATAGTGGAAAATGAAGTGGTACACTCTATACAATTAGAGAAAATCAAGGGGATGTTGATTAAGTTAAATATAAGTAAGGCTTATGATAGAGTTAAATGGGGGTTCCTTTTGGAGGTTCTAAGGAGATTTGGATTCAACAATAAACTAACATCTTGGATTCAACAGTGCATAACTATAATAAGATATTCATTAATTGTGAATAGCTTAATTTGTGGATTCTTTGAAGGAACAAATGGTTTGCGTCAAGGGGATCCCCTATGTCCCTTCCTATTCATTATAATGGACTAAATCATGAGCAAGGCTATCAAAAGGAAAACAGAGAGAAACTTGTGGAAGGGAATAAGGGTGGCTCCTGGCATTGATACAATATTGTACACACATAGTTTTTGGAGAAGCCACAATGAATGAAGCAACAACAATTAAAGAAACTCTTGAAGAATACCTGGCATGCTTAGGGAAAATAATTGTAGTGTCAAAAAATGTCGTCATGTACATTTCCACACTTAATTTGGGAATAATTAATGATAAATTGGACTTAATGTCACCTTGATCTAGTGTTGTGATGTGTTTTACACATCCACATTAGGTCTAGGCCCTGTTTAAGCTAAATAAACTTAACTTTTCCTTAATTTAGTGTTGTAAAGTGTATTTATTTACACCTTCACATTAAATTTAGGAGGCTTGTAAACTAAGGTGGACCTAATCTAGTATTGTAATGTGTTTTACACATTCACATGGGATTTAGGGCCCTTCTAAGATAAATAGACCCATTTTTTTTCTTAATTTATTGTTGTAAAGTGTATTTGTTTACACTTTCATATTGGATTTTGGGCCCTATTGCATTTATCACCTTTATATCATCATTAATAGGCCCCTATGACACCATATTGTGCATCCCAAGGAATATTTCAATAAAAAACCCAACAAGATCAACATATAGACTTAATTTACACACTCCCCGACATTGTAGCTAGAAAAATAGCCCATGTTGGATCCATTCACCACTTTTGGTGAATGAGTCCCATCCAGGTGGGACTCATTTTCCCAACTTGGTGAATGAGTCCCATTTGGTCTATTTTTGAGGTTTAGGCACAAAAAGTTGGGTTTTAAGTTCTAATTTCTCTTATTTCGGCCTTAGGGATCAAATAAACAATCATTTGAGTGGAGTGCCTATATAAACAAGCTTGAAAATCATTATTTCATCAAGCATTATTTTATCAAGTCAAGAATCCATTTTTCAACTAATCAATAATAAATAAAGACAAATCCTCAATAATTTTTTTTTACACCAAAAAAGCCACACAAAGAAGAATAGTAAGATACTTGGAAACATTACTAGAAAACATCCCTACAAAATACCTAGGGGGGCCTACTCTCAAGGCCTTGAAATATGTAACATTGGATGGAGATAATAAAAAAGTGCAGGAAAAAAGCTACAACTTGGAAAAGAAAATGTCAACACTAGCAGGTAGGATATTAATGATTAAGTCGATACTATCAATAATACCCATATATGTCATGTCATGTTTTAGAATAACACACAAG
This sequence comes from Sequoia sempervirens, assembly GCA_007258455.2. Lineage (NCBI taxonomy): Eukaryota > Viridiplantae > Streptophyta > Pinopsida > Cupressales > Cupressaceae > Sequoia > Sequoia sempervirens. Next base: position 18,353 of record VDFB02077576.1, read on the forward strand.
GTAAAATCACCCTAGAAGGCTACTTCAAGAAATTTCTATGGGAAGGGAAAAAAGAGGAAAATAAAATACCACTGATACACTTAGATAAATCATGTATGTCAAAAATGAAAGTGGGGCAAGCATAAGGAAAATGAAGGAACAAAACCTGGCACTAGGTGCCAAACTGACATGGAAAATGTATAGAGAACCTGAATGACTATGGTGTAAAGTACTTCAAGCAAAATACCTAGACTCGCTAATCCCAACAAAATATTAATAGTGGAGGAAATTAATGGGGGATCAGTTTTATGGAAGTTCCTTTGGAAAAGCAGGAAGCTCATTATAGAACATATCACATGGAAAGTCAATAATGGAAAACAAGCCAAATTTTGGTCAAACTCTTGGAATGATAACATGCCATTGGAAGAGATTGAAGGGATAAAAGAAAGTAAAGAAGTCATAGAAAGATCATGTATGAAACTAAACTAGTAGACTATGTTAAAATGACCAACTCAAAATATGGCCTTCAATAAGAATGGATTGATATAGATCCATTTC